>JAUBWS010058812.1:1631-16022 GCA_032270445.1 Darlingtonia californica | reverse complement strand
TATCTTTAAGCAGCCTGCAAGAATTCATTCAGAAGAAGTTGAAAAAAAGGTTCCAAATTTTGCTCTGTATTAACGGTTGTGTTTTTCAAGAAATCCCATTATCGCTTCTAATTTTCTAAGACGTTGGCGTTGTATCTTTAAGCGGCCTGCAAAAATTAAAGCCGTTAGGATTTTGTTAGTTACAACATCTAGAGAGCCCATACTCTTTATAACATTTTATGGAAAGTCAAATGGCTTGAAAGGGCCGACTGGCTCTGAAAATTCAAAGTTAAATGCCGTATATTTTGCGAAAAAGAATATGGACAAACCTTTTTCTCGGACAAAATGTTCGTCACCTTCGGAAAATTTCGTCACTTTTTTCCGATATTTTTTTGGATAGGGCAGACCTTATCGAGGCCTGAAGAAATGCAATGTATTCTGCTGATTGAGGTCATAAAGGTATTTAACCCTATGATACCTGGATGGGGGAACTAGTTTTCTTAAATAAAATATGAGCAATGAAATTTTGGAACTTTGGATAAAATTATGCATTCATTCATGAAAACATTATTAAAAACATTTACCCATGGAAACTGTTTCAGATTGGTAGGTGGTACTGAGGAATATGACGTCATGATATTTTTGTACCGCCATTAAGTAGATTCTTATCAGAAAATAAGCTTGGTATAATATCTTTTCATCGACGGGACCCGAAAGTCTAAAATAATCACTTAATCAAGATAATGCTGACATCTGCAAAATATTTTTGTAGAAATAATTGTTAGTTCAAGGTCTACTCCCATGCATTGTTTTAAGGTCATGTCATGAACCGTTAAGGAAAGCCTCACCCCAGGTTTTCAGAGTCCCTAAATATAATAGGGTTAAGTACATTATCAAAGCAATTATTCATGTATAAATTTAAAATATTTTAAGTTAGGGCAATCTAGCGACCAGAATGCAAGGCATTTCTTCAAACTTGGATTGTAAGACTTATTATATTACGATTCCTATAGAAACAGTGTTTCAATAAATTCTCAAAGATCTGAAGAGCTCTGCTCGCCTATTTATCGCCTGTTTTCACTTTTTATTTATCGTATAGCAAATTGGATACGTACGCGTCGCTTGTGTGCATTCTATCATCTTCTTCGTCTAGTCTTGCTTCTAAATCATCCACATCTTCTGCTACCTAACGTTTTGAATAGAAGAAATAACGTCATGATCGTACAAACAATCCGACAAACAGTTTCGGAATTATTTTTATTCCAACAAAAATAATGAAATTTCAAATGTTGAAAAATATTCAAAATAAAACTATACAAATCAATTCTTCTTCCAAACGAAAAATTTTACGAACTTGAAACTTTTAGACTATAAATAAAATTCTATTGTGAAAATTTTCACAAATTTGTATCTTGTTTACTTATATAATTATGGAACCCAGGGTGAGATATAGGACATATTTATTGTAAATTCACAGCTCATACATAACTTTTCATATAGACAAAAGATATTGATATGAAACTTTCACAATAGTGAGATAATATTAAAAGAAATTTGTTGACATCATCAATTTTGCATATGGCATGATATTTTCAAAATGGATCATTGTTCACGTCATAATTATTTTTGTTTTTATTCACGTAAACTAATAGCAAAAATACAAGGTTCTTCTTATTGCAACTTCAAAGTTTGGAGGTGAAACCCCATTTTGACGAGACTAACATCTACATTTTTCTCATAGCTTGAAATTGAGGAAAGATTTTCTGTCGCATTTGAAATCGCAAAATTCAGGTTTTAGTCATAAAACATTTCCATCCCTGCAGAAATAAATCCGTTTTTTCTTCTTATTTCTTTTTTTTCTTCGTATTTCTTTAGTTCAAATTCTTCTTTTTCTCAAATCAAAATTTCACGAAATTGTTCCACTGTTGAAAATCTTTCCACTGATACCAAATTTAATAAATTTAATGCAATACTAAATATGTTACATTAGTTGGAAAAATAAGTGCCACAGAAAAATTGGTACATTGTAATTAATTGGGGATAACACAAGTTTTGTGAGGCATTCCTTCCGTAAACCGGCCAAAACCCATGAAATTAAAAAAACCTTCTCTCTGATGTTTCCCCGGTAGGAGATTTTATTTCTGAGTTTCAATTTAGCCTTTTCTTTCCAAAAAGTTGGAATGCCGCGTTCAGGGTGGTATTGGTAAATATCTGGGACACATATTGATTTTGGTATATCAACAAGTCACAAATTCCAAAAGACTTTGTCAGAAAAAAAAAACAGATTCAACATGCAATTCTGTCTTTACCTGAACGTATTTTGCTTCTGCTTCCTCTATGCTTGCCAGTAATTGATCAAGTTCAGCCGATAGCCTGTCTAGTTTACTTTCATCGGTTGCCCCACGATGAGATAATTCTTTATGTGCTCTGTTTCCTTCATCTGCTGCTTTCTCTGCTTCATTTACCTTGGTAGTAAGTGACGAAAGTTTGGACTCTTCTTCGTCAAAATTTTCTTCAAGTACTTCAAGTTCTTCGCGTAAGTCTTCTGCTTGTTTCTCAGCCTGAAAAGTAACATTATAAAAAAATATTCCGAGCTGTGTTTCAACTTCAACTATTTTTTGTAAAAATAACTGAAAAAGGCGTGCTTGATTTTATCTCTTGAAATAAAAAATTCTGTTTTCTCCTCATGGTAAATGGTAAATTAAAATTAAATATATCTATAAGCAATATAAATTAACCCATTAACCCTATTGGCCAAAGAAACACATTGAAGGTTCTTCATAATCTTTAACCATGTGTAACAAAAAACAAGCAATATGGCAAAAATGACCTTTATACAGCAAGGGGTAGTGTTTGAATTCCATTATATTTTGACTTCATCACACAAAATATGTCAACACAAAATAAAGAATTTTCTCTGCATATTCCTAGAGTTTTAATTTGAATTATACAAAAAACGATTTTTACTTCATGGGCGTTTAAATATATACAACAGCTTGCTTTTGCACATAAGAGAGGCTGTTATCTTACATATTACTAGTTTTTACCTGTGAATATGTTTTTAACAGTTAACATTAACAGCCCTCAAAATTATATTGCCATAGTAAAATATCCATACAGCGGCAATACAACGGCAATTTTTAACTGATTGTGCTATTATCTAAATAGGTCAAAATTCAGCCATGTGAATCCAGTAAACAAAGAAATGAAAAAGGAAACAAAACAATTAACAGATATTGTGGGGTGTTGTACAATGACGCGCAGACATTACTTGCTAATTAATCAAAAGGAGCATTTACATTGAGATTTCATATCTAAACAATATTGAACAATATATTGCTGTTAATATATTGCTCTTGTCTATCACTACCTTTAGAGAATGATTTATTTCAAAGTTCCTTCACTAGGCGTTTACAAAATCCTATCAAGATCTTTAACATAAAATCTCCTTCATTAAAAGTCTTTTCAAAATCTACAATAGCAAAATTTTGCTGTTATAAATCCTTTTAATGGGAGCAATAATGATGGCAATTGCCTTTTGCCATCGTAAATGTCGCGGATTGCATTAAAGTACAGGATATCTGCTAATCCATTTCAATTTATAATGTAATATAAACTTGGTTCAATGAATATGGCTGAAGGTGTTTACATCGAAACCGGGGCTCCGTTAGGCATATGCCCCTCCCCAATGTACATGACTTTACAATTACCACAAAATTGGCGGGTTGGATGGGGATTAGACTCTGTCTGTGCATTAATCCCATGACATTCAATTGGCTCGTAGGATTCATGTATGCAATTGAGTGATTGCTCCCCTTGATAACTACGAGTTAGTATAATGACATCAGATCATGCGCAGTCAGTAGAGCAATTTCCCGGCAAGCAGGGGGTCGTGGGTTCAATCCCCACTGGATCCATTACCTTTGCAGTCATGGGTTCAATCCACACTCGATCCGTTACCTTATTTGGGTCAATTTCAGTCTTGATTCATTGCTAATATTACTATAACCTATAATCATTAAAAAACATCAAATCACCTCTTCAGCTGCATCAAGTACTGCTTGCAACTCGGCTTCAGCTTCTGCTGCTTCTGTATCAGATTGTGCTAGTTTAGCTTTCAAATTGCTCATTTTTTTCTTGATGACCTCCATGTTTGCTGTTTTTTTGTAGGTAATAAAAAATATGTGGGGAATCAACTATTTTTAGCACTATAAAATAAGAATGTAAATGTATAACAATGATATAATTTGAATTATTTTGAAAGTGAAGTGTTTGAAATATATCAGAAACCATATTTCACATGCTGGGAGAATCAGCCCCTTTCATTCTCCTTGGCAACACAAAAAAAACTGTTCGTGATTCAGTACACTGAGGTACATCAAAGCTGTTTGAGGTACTGTAGAGTTTATATATATTTTATCTTAGGCAGTGCAGGATCTGTCGATTCATTATCTTACCTTACATGCAACTATGCACATGTTAAATAAGGTTGTTTCACACTGTTTTTTCACTGAAAAATTAATCTGAATTTCCGTTAAATACAGTATCTTGCAGCTTTTTTCTACAGTTATAATAGTATATTCAAATCTTAAAAAATTCAAAACTGCTATAGACTATGAGACAGAAAAACCCTACACAAATTGACTCTGTGAACAACAAATTACAAAAAGCTAACAAACATATGCTAAATGTGACTTAACCATGGTGAGCGCACAAACGAACAAAAGAAAATGAGATAAATAACAAAGGACTGCACGAATAAAGAAATGCTGAGAATGAATCAGAATGATGACAAAGGGCACTGAATAAATAAGACTAAATGAATGCCAATGGGAATTATAGATAAACTTAGAAACAGTAACATGACATACAATAAGGTTGGACATATATACACTAAAAAATAAAATAAAACAAGAAATGCACTTCGAAACAAAAATAGAATTGAATATCTTGAGACAAACCAAATGTGACAAAAGCTGATGTACCTCAACAAAACAGAAATCTAAAAACGTGATTTAGCAGATAAAAGAACAACAAATTAATAAAATCTTTATGATGACAAAGGGTGCAGCCAGTCATGTTCTAGAATCAAATTCTAGGAATTTTTGCAGGAGTACTCCAGGAGTTTTCTGAATTTTTTAATGAGTGAACCAGTCCAACAACATTTGTGATAATAACTCACTCTCCTTTAGTTGATATTAAAATATAGTAGGTTAAAGGGATTGTGTCATATATTTGAAGTTGAACATTATGTTAAAGAGCTCAAAAAGTTGTTTACAGTTTTTTGAAATCTATTTTTGTTCTCGAAATATTTGAGTTTAAATGTAATTTAATATATTCCTGCATAAATTTATGACATCATATCACTAATGTTTGGAAACATTATGCGAATTTGTAAAAGTTAGGCGTACTACTGTGCGAGAGGTCGCTGGTTCAATCCCAGTTCCTGTCATGTTGAGTTGCTCTGACAAAAAAATCAGTTACCCTAACGTCTAGCTCGACTGACTTAGTGAAGACTCTTACTCAATTCGCTCGTCTGGATGCGAATTCATTGTGATAGATGTCTGTCTGTCAAGGAAAAGAACAAACAGCATGAATCAGCCATGTAATTACAAGACTGCTGCCTTGAAATTTGAGGTATATATGCAACCCCTGTCAGTTTAAAACCCAATTAGAGCTCTAAATACTTACATAGCCAGGATAATAATGACAAATGAAAAAAATAATTCCTGCTAAAAAGCTAAAAAGCACATTACTAGCAGACTATAACTAATTAACAAACAACAGCAGGAATTATTGTATTCTAAACTCTGCTATCAGAAAAAAGGATACAACGGACGACTAATGAAAATAAAAAAAAGTAAAATATATGCAACAGACCTTAAGCTGATAAGATACCTAAATACCAAGCTTACTAGACTTTAAGCAATAGAATTACAAAAGGTTCTCATGAACAGAACATATCTAGGTATCACATAACAAAACCACTTCTTATATATCGAAGGTTAGTTATAAACAAAACGACACATAACACTGACACAAGCAACGTTTGTTTCAATATATACCTACAACTAACAATATAACCCTTCACTAACACCAATTCATAAAAATCTTTCCGTTGTTAGTTTGGATCGGTTCATAATTACTGCACAAATTCTCATATATACCAGCATGTTAGCACATCGAATACTTATGGAAAATGAACTGGATTTGGTTCGTCAGCAGCCCTTCCTTGTGTTTAGGCAACACGCCCAGTCGAGCGACAAAGTAAAAGTGTGGTTGTTTATTTAATCGACGAAAGATTTTTTCGCCGACACTAATGACGAACTCGGAAATAGTTTCGTCACTCACATAATTTATGCAATTTTTGAATCGACATGAAAATAGCTTGTTTTATCGATTTTCCTCCCAATGCGTCCTTGATATGATATTGACTGTAATTCTCATCGACTTAATTTACTCTTAAGTATAAATACTGTATAGCGTAGCGCTTGGAACATGGAAAACCAAAAACTAACTTTCTACACTACGCATATACTTTGCATAATTTATGTGCCCGACAGACAACTCCCACACTCGGTCTCGGAAGATTCGTCATGTAAACAAACACTCCTGCAAAACTCTTTCCTTTTAAAGAATTTAAGGCTCTCCGCCGTCACAGCTTTATTCGACCGCATTACTTTATATGGAAAGGAGGAAAAGACCACAATATTGAAAAGCAAACCTTTTGTTTCAAAGAGCTATAACGAAATGTCATATGTAATTTGTTATTGTGATTATAAATGAGTGAATTAATCTAATGAAATATCTCTGCTAAAGTAAAATTCCTATTATGTTCCTTAAGAACAAAAATTTTCACGGCTTTTGCCAAAGTTTCCCCGAAAAAGCAAAAACTTCGAAAATAAAAACCACGAAATTTACGAACCACGCACAGGGGGTGGTCCTCGGTCAAGAAAATATGTCCAAAGATTCCCAAGATGTTGGAAATTCCCGGCACAGAAGTGGTCAACAGCTCGTGAAAATTTCGGCCATAAAGCTCTCCTATTAATTGCTAGTTTCTAAAAAAATAGATGCCATCAAAAATATTACCTATGTTCCTGAAGTGAATTATAGTAAACTCTCAACAAATTAGGCCCATACCGTAAGTGGGTTGTTGGATGATACCGTTCCCCCATTTTTGAAAAAAATGCTCTTTTTTGCTCTCTGATGAGCTGAGGGGTAAAGCACTTCAAAAATGGTGTACGAGATTTTTTGACTTTTTTGATTTTTGGTTTGACTTTTTGACTTTTTTGTGACTTTTTTTCTTTACTTTCGTAAATTTTTTGTGACTCTCGACTATCTTCTTGACTTTTTTGACTTTTTGACTTTTGACTTTTTCGGAAGGTGTACGAGACTTTTCAAGTGCTTTACCCCTCGTGATGAGCTATTTTTGTGTGATATTTGATCGTTTTTCACAAAACTATATTGGTAAAATGCCCCTTTTTCTGCGAAAAATTTCACGGTACGCGCGCCTCTAAATCCAAAATATATACAAAAATGTCCCACTTATCAGCGACACTAGCAGTCCCAATTAGCGAGTGTTTTATGGTGGTTTGTATGAATTCCAAGGACCCAGTTATCGAGAGACAACTGTATGAACACGATTAGCCTGGATCCGAAGATAGTAAGCTGACTTACAATATTCCCACCTCGAACACGGGTTGTGGGAATAGACCACTGATCTCTAAAATAAACTGGATCGCGCATCTCGTTTGCCCAGCGGAGCTTTTTTGAAGCCGGAAAATCCGCCATCTTTGGGACCACTTTAGTTTTGAAAATTTTCCGGCTTCACTTTTCTTATAGCGGATGCGCGATCCAGTTTATTTTAGAGATCAGTGGAATAGACGGACTATCTGCTCCAAAGTATAAAACCCATAAAAATATTATTATGATGAAAGGAATTTGAATAGAAACCGTAAGTTTTCCATGGCTGTGAATGACTGTGAAATATGAATAATTATTGAGTCATTATTTGTTATATGAAAGTCATTAAATTAGTGAGCAATTCTGAACATAAATAGCAATCATCGTAAAAGATGGTAATTATATTCAAATCACGTGGTTGTCGCTTTTATCCGAGAACCCGAAACGGTTAATCGGATAGACTACAAGCCGACTTGGTAGCTTTGGAATCAGTGACGACTTCATATTGTAAGATTTAGTCAAGGCTAGATTTGAGCAAACTGGTCGTGTAGATATTTCACAAAAATACACTGAATTTCTGTACTAACCTTTGAGCAATTTTAGATCCTTTTTCTGGTCAATCCATATTTTGTATTCTGAAAAAAAAACTTTATTAGAATACAAAATATTTAAATGGCCAGAAACAGCCTGGAAAACCAAGCTCTCAGTTTAAAAATTAGTCAAGGTATTGCGTTTACAATTTTGAAAATAAGAACTTGGCCCTTAGGCTAAGCCAAAAAAATTTGTATTCCCCTCTTACTAACGAATAGTTATCTACATTTGACTTTTGTCTCTATTAACAATCCGATATCAAATTTGCAGCTTTCTATTTTGTCTAATTCTTTGAATAATGCTAATGACTTCACTTTGCTAACACTATACACGCTCCAAAACAATTTCAACCCACAAAAATCACAGGCAAAATACGCCATGTAAACATTATACGTCATATAGGATCCACCTATAGGATTTGTCGTTTGACATACTTTCAATTAAGTCAATAATCGAATAATAAGGTCACATAACCTTCACTGCATTTCAAAACAGAACCAATATAGTGTCCTTTCTTAGCTCTTTCAAATATGTTTCTAGAAAAGTTAACAAGTTCAAAATATTTACAAGGAAACAATTTATAGTGCTATACACAGCTAAATGTTTACATCAAACAGAGTATAAATACAAAACAAGTCATACATAAAAATAATAAAAAGGTCAATGATAAAAAAAGTTAACTTTTAAAACAATTTGTGTGAACCTAATTATTTTCAGAGTTGAAAACAAAACTACACAGTCCTATCAGACAGACGCTTTGAGCGAGTGACAGTAAACTAAAGTAGAAAACGTGCGAGCTATTTATAAAATCGTTGTGGTAAAAAAGAATTTGAGAGAGAGCTATGATTTACTTACACTGATTTTTTCTTAATGTCTCGCGGTATGAATTTGAAACATGATTTAAAGCTTATTGATGCAACCAGGCGAAGGAGAAAATCAGAGCAAAAAACGTCTTCATTTGATCAATAACTTTGTAAGAAACTCTCGGGGGTGGAGGGTGCTGACCTTCGTGGCCGACAGGTACGTGCCGCTGGAGATTTCAAAATGGACCCAATGAGAAACTGCTGGAAGTGAAAAAGTTTACTCTATGAAGGCAATATTTCGATAGATCTCCATCTGAACATACCCTTAGCAGGACTTTCAAGATAAAACTCTTCGTGAGACTGGATGAGATGAAAAAGGGCACCCTGACCAGCGACACGTCCCTATATCCTATTTCAGTTAAGGGCCCTCACACCCGGGTAAGAAACATTGGATAAAATACACAAATACATACACGGATAAATTTGAAAAAACATTTTGAGACCTTTTTTCAGCCTTGGCTTAGGCTATATATAGGCTTTGATATAGATAATACTCATATTTCCAACGATAAGTGCAACGTTTGCAATATCTTAATCGATTTATATGTTCAAGCTTTGGATTTCGGTCAACAAAGTGTCTAGATCGTCTTTGACTTTGTCATACAAGTTCTTCTCGTCATTCAGTTTGTCTGAAAAATAAAAATTAAAGATTTATGACCGAACAGTTCTTTTTAAGATTTTTCACTTGAGCGGAGAGCAAATGCTTATAAAGGCTTATTGAATTAGTACTTTCACGGAAAATACTGAAAGAAAACTTAAAGAACTCATAAATTATAATATATATGAAACATTCGGTTTATTACGGAATTTCTAAAGAAGTTGAACATATAAAGAAAGAGGGACTTTCAAACCCTAATCAATCAAATCAGAACGTTATATTAAAAAGAGGAAATTATGGGAACATTCAGCCATCCCTTCAAAACAAAGGAAAAATAAAAGTAAAAATGAACGCATATATTGTTGATAATTTAGACCGCAGCTTTATTACAGCCTTAGGACTAAACCTATGAAAAAAAAACGTCTGCGGAGGAGTGTATTTCCATCAACGTGACACGCAAATAGTTTCTACATGGGCTTGAAATTTCAGGCTTTTTAGAATATCTATGTCCAACATCACTTAGGTGCAAAATAAATGCGATGACTGAAGCAGACCTAAGCCTTCCATAATTCTCAGTTTCCTCAAAATTTGAGCCTCGTGTTCTCATAACTCTGCTAATGACTGCTTAGATGGCCATGGTAAAAATATTATTTACTGTCCCAGTCCCCAGTGACTTAGAAGCTTCGCTTTTTATGTACAAGGGAGTGATTCCCGGGCTCCCAGATAGGAGAGCCGCTACCTTTGTACCATTCGAAAGCACCCAGCAAGGAAATAAACTGATTGACTCAACCCTCTGATGTCAACCACCGCAAAAGGCAAATTTTAGAAAAAGCTGTACTTATAAGCTTCAACATTTTTTTTTCAACGAGATCAAACTAAAATCCAAACGGTGAAAAGTACGGTCGAGACAAAATTCAAAAGCATTGTTCGTAGAAAAAAAGGATGTGAGAATTACAAACTTCACGCAGCCACAAACGAAAACAAAACACAACATCAAACAAATCGACCATTAAAAAACATTTATGACTGCTCCCTGTTAAGATAAAATGTCAACAAACTTTACAAGAACGTGTTTATCTGAGCTTCAAGTCAAACACAGCATATATCGCCTCAATGTTATTCAAACATATAGACAAGCCTAGTCTATCCGATAAGCTGTTTCGGGCTTTTCTGCCCTCCACTTGGTCTATCGACAGAAGTCTAAATGTTAATAATTTGGAAGCCTGGAAATCATAAACATTAAACTTCGATTGTTATAAATAGCCACGCTGATTGGTTATAGTACGAAACAAAGCGACGTGATTTTTTCCTATTATTGTGGTGATTCTATTGTTGTGCTAGTAATGGCTACTGCGCATGCTCCGTATTTTACGATTTTGGACGTTAGCCGATAGACCAGGAGGAGGGCAAAAAGCCCGGAGCGGTATATCTGATAGACTAAGAAAAGCCTTAAAATAAACGTCTTTACTCGTTCACAACTGCTAACCAAAATTTCATGTTTATTGTTTTGTAAATGTTTCCAGACCACAGTCATTAAAATCACCAAAAAATGTCTGTGAATGAGTGCAGTTCTACTGAAATAAACAAAAGAAATAATCTCCTCCGCGGATTATTTTTCGTAGTTATGTAAATGTTCCAAACGACGTGTAGTTTGCCATGTGTATCGTATGCAAAATATTTACAAACTGATGGAAACCTGCAAGGTCAAGGTGGAGAGTGCAAGTCCAAGTCAGTAAATAAAGCTTTTTAAATGGACTCCAATCTTTTTTCTCACCTCCGTGCTGGAGATTCACAAAAACAAATGTTTGGGAAGTCAAGTATTTGTTTTTCAGGTTGCTCTGGCTCCCTCTAATTTTCATCCATGTTTTTGGAAAAAATTGTTTTGAAATTGGTGATCAACCCTTCAATCAGGGCCGGTTAATGACCTAACACCTCGTGCCACCAACACCTTGTTGGAGCTTCACCGCACTTCAAAGCCATTACTGTCTTATAGCAAATACCAACCATAGACATGAATAATACTAAGAAAAATACTTTACTAAAGTCCTAATAAGGTCCTATCCCCTGGGTTTTGAGACCTATGACTTCCGCAATCTATGCACCATGGAGCGGTTCTCTTGTTAGCAAATAGACTATGTCGAAAATTTATCACAAGCTAGAAATGTTGTGGCAATTCTAAAAGGTTAGATATAGGTTGGTGTAGAGTGATAAATAGGAAACATAAGCACCTTTAATCCAAGCGCTTTTAAATAAAGAAATAGTAGATAGTTAGAAAGGTTGGTGTAGATTGATAAATAGGAAACATAAGCACCTCTGATCCAAGCGCTTTTAAATAAAGAAATAGTAGATAGTTAGAAAGAGAAGATCCATCTATGGAGTGACGCTATACAAGACCCTGAATGGAAAAAGTATAACACCCAGGTGAAAGTGTCTTTTCTATAAATGCAAACGAATAAAATATAAAACACGGTTAAGATTTCTATAATTTCTATATTGGAATTCTGAACAGCCGAAGGGGTAGGGTTCTTTTAAAATAGACATCCTCTACAGGGGTGAACGATATTGTGGCTTGAGTTATAGAAAACTTCCCTCTGGTTATCAATCTACTAAACGTTTCACTTTTTTCTTTCAAGAGTAGAGAAATGTTCAAGGTACGCTTAAGACTCTTATATAAACATTTTTCACATTCCACTTGAAATTTAATAGATTATCACACATCCGAATAAGTAAATGAGATCATGAAAATTATTTTCTCATTTATATGTCAATCGAATTGACTATAGATTAAATCCCCAGATTTTAAAAGATTTATATATTGCAGTAACGTAAGATACAACTAAGTCTTTCCATTCGAGATTTGTTTTACATAAATCAGTGTCCCAGTTAATGAATGAAAAGTGATTCGCGACGTTTTTTGTTTCTTACGCAAAAAGAATGTCAATTTTCATAGTAATTAGCTCTCTCATTTACTCACTCGTTTCGTTCGATATTCAGTTTAGGTATAAATCAGGAAAGCAAATAAAAGAGATGTTCCTACTTTTTCCCTTAATTTTATGATGTGATTCGTGGAAACTTGAAAACAAGTCGCGAATCGCGAATATCGCGAGTCTCTAATTTGAACTCTGCTGTACAGAAATTACAAGTACATTCAATAACCATACACGAATTTTCATTTAAGAACATCACACTTCGATCAAACAATCCTATGTTCCTTTTTGTACACTTAATAAATTTGAGAATTTTTCTGGTTCAAACAAGTTATTCTAAAGATTTTGACTCCGGGTCTTGTTCCGGGTCCCCGATAGGAAATCAAGATCGGATTTTCCCCAGTCTACCACAGAAAAGGACACTTTTGAATAATGATGGGTAAATTGGCGCTAACAAACTCTAGTCAATTTTTTGAATAATTTGGCAAACTGCGCCAAGTTTTGTCCAGGCCAAAATTTCTCTAAAAAACATTAAGTTACAACGTGTGTTTCCCTTTTCGTTGAAAAACCAAAGAAACGTATTTTTAAATCCGCAAATTGTGTGTCACTTCAAAAGACTCCTACAGTCCACATATATTTCCTCTTAATTCTACCTCATGATTGAATTTTTGTGGAGCCATCGCCATGGCAACTGACCTATAAACCGGAGTCCTGGGTTCGAGGTCCCATGCGAAGCTTGCGGTGGTGAAATTGGCCAATCACTATTAATTCTTTATGGCGCCCTGAGGTGTTTCCAGGAAAACAAGACACTGATTAATAATAATTCATGAAAAACTGAAGAGGCTATCATGGGTAAATGATCAAATCATTCGTTCATTCATACCTTCTAAATCAGCCAAGGTACCTTCCAATTCTTTAGAATGCAGTTCATATTTGTTTGCTCTTTCTTCAGCCTAAAAAACAATAATAATAATAGGAACAAATGCCGGGTAGCCCTGGCAAAAGTGTGACTATTTCCGGACATCCTCGTCTAGAGAGGTAGGAGGGTGTCGGTACTAAAATTTCAGACTCGTACAGTTTAATTTGTGAATGAAGTCTACTTTGTTTACATTTTGCTCCACTTTCCACGGATAAAACACAATTATTACAATTCAATTTGAAAGATAATCAAGAAAAAATTGTGTGTCCATTTTACCTGTCATTTTATGATGGCCTCAAAAACATGCATAGTCATTAGGATTGATGTAAAAAAATACTACCTTAAGGGAAGAAATTATGTGCGGAAGAAATTTTTGCGGAATTTCTTTTTGCTGATGACTATGCTTCTTCGATTTTTATTTTTGAGAATGTAGATCATTCATTTATGTCAGATGGTACAAATTTAGGAGTAAAGTCACAGACTACATAGGAAACGGACTACATAGGAAACGGACTACAAAGAAGCGGGTGACTGTGTTTCTACGAAATTTGAGGAATAAATTTTTGCGGATAAACGATTTTTTCATTTTTTTGCAGAATTTATTTTTGCGGATCTGGACCAAATCTACAAAAACAAATTCCGCAAAACTTTCTCCCGCACATAATTTCTTCCCTTAATGTATGAGATCATTGAAACTTGGACATTGGATTGTAAATAAAGCTTAAAGTTAAAGATAAACATTGCAACCCGTCTGTATGAGTACTGAAGTCCTTTCAGGAGGATTTTATGGTGCCACTATTTAGTTTTTAAGAAGTGTTAATTATTTTAGTA
>JAUBWS010058790.1:0-16024 GCA_032270445.1 Darlingtonia californica | reverse complement strand
GCATCCGTTCATCCGCAATTTTGATATACTTCGTGCGCGAGGTAAACAAAGAAATGCATTCTGGGTAAATCTTGCCCAATCTAGTTCGGGAAGCGTTCCCGAGTGATAAAAAAAGTTCGGGAAGCGTACTCGAGTGATAAAAAAGTTCGGGAAGCGTTCCCGAGTGATAAAAAAGTTCGGGAAGCGTTCCCGAGTGATAAAAAAGTTCGGGAAATAATAAAGCGCATCATGTCACCCATGGGCCACCATATAAAACACATCTTGTTCATACAATAAGTTAGAATTTTTTCTCTATAACTTTAGAAACATTAGAACATTTTAATATTAAAATTTTTTTTTCTCCTTGACAGTTACTCCAAGCACAGTCTAAATAACCAGTACAAACCTGGACGTTTTTGCAAAAATGATCGTGATTCGTAATTTAAAGAACGGGGCATTCAATGAAAACAACAATCAAAACAATAAAACTATTATTTGAAATAATCAATCAAATTACACGTTTTTAAGATGCGCGCTGAACTACTGGCACAAATAGTTAGGTGGCAGCCTATGGAAAAAACACTCCCCATGTTTTATGTTGTTATTATTGGCATGTTTTACCAAAAGACGTGGAAAAGGAGGATAGAAATCAAAGTCGGTGCTATTGTTTTTTCTTTTGAAATTGGCTTCGTTGAAGACCGAGCCTGTAGCACCAGGGATTTCGAAAATTGTCCCACATCTGAAATTTTCTGAATTACATACTCAGGCGAGTTACGGCTAGTCCAAAAGTTACAGAAACGTTTGTGCACTAATTCCACTCATCCAACCAACTTGATATATAGCTTAAAAGAACGGTCTTACTTTGATGATCTCAGAAAAAGCTATGACAAACTGAAAAATTGTGCTTAGCTTGAGTAATTAACGAAAAACTGGTTTGTGACGTAACTTTTTATGACGTCATAGATATCAAAATATTAATTTTTTTCAGATCCCCCTAGTATTCCTTTTTTCAAGCTATATATCAAATTGGTTTGATAAGTGGAAATAGTGGACAAACGTTACATAAACTTTTTGATTTGCCGTAACACGCCTAAGTAGGTACTCAAGAAGTGTACCTTTGGATACTCCCTTATGCTTTTGAAGTCTTATTTCCATGTACCAAACTATGCTTGAATTAAGCCTGATATATTATTCTTGAAATTAAACAGGATAGCCCCTCTAAAGATTGTTCAGTCGTTGCTTGACCTGACCATTGAAAACGGCTCTCTAGACTCTTCTATTCGAGTTTTTCAACGTTTTCTTCTATTTATGATTGTTTAGAAGTAGCTGAGAAACTTAGTTCAATTTCTCTCTCCCGCACTCCAAAACCAAGCACACAATCAAAGATAGGTTTCCTAGCTAGCTTATACTTCACAAAAATATCGTTGTATTTGATGTTCCAGCAGATCTTCGGATTTTTAAGGAAAATTTCTCTGACATTTCCTAATTTTGAAATTAAAAAAAGAATGCATTACTATTATTCACTTAATACTGAGGCTTTTGCTTGATCCAATCTAAAGTTAACTTGAAGCTTAACTTAACTAGTTTACCTTTCCATCGGTTTAACGCCCATTAAATATCGCTCAAACGTTCAAGCGGGGCTCAGAAGGATGAAATTCACCCTTTACGGGTGAAATATACCAGTATGATCCATTGGCTGGGTACCCGGGAGGGGCGGGGGCGGGGAGGTCTGAAATATCTGTTCGAGGATATTTTCATATGTGACGCCCATTTTTTTAACCAAAAATTTGGAATTTTTCTTTCAGGTAAAAGAGAAAAGTTTTCTTTAATTTTTATAACTTTTGCAAAAAACACGTGTTCTTATGATCATCCAAATGCACAATTACAGTGTCATATATCTGTTATTTTCTCTGGTAGGATAGCTTAAAGACCAGAAAATTGGACCACTAATACATCTTCATAAAAGAAAATTATTGATATTTGCTTTAATTTAGCCATTTGTTTGGTGTGTGTTTATAGACCAGGAAATAAATATCAATATTGGTATTATGTGTACCATTTAACAATGTTTCTGTTGCGAGTACCATCATTGTCTAATTTACGGACCGCCTGTAAAATTCAAATTTCTGGTACTAAAGATCGCAAGAACCGGAATGTGGTTTTGATTTGAAATTTTGACCAGTGATGAGTATTGACAATTCAGAGTCATTGTGTGCCTAGATGAAGTTTTTGACAAACCAGCCAGTAAAATACCAATTAATACTCAATTGCAAAGTTACACTGGAAACCATTAATAAAATTTTCGAGTGTAAGGCGGTATTTTACAGACTGGTAAGTGAAATATCAAAGTTGCTCTCTTTCAACGTTACACTAAGAACTGAAAACAACATTTGAAAGTGTAGCTTCAGCATTATCATTTTATGGAAGAAAAAACTGTTATTGAAATGCAAGGTAAGAGCTAAACTAAGCTGCATTCAAATAATTTCTTTATTAAAAATAGTCTATAGCATTATATATTCACTTTGTCACGAACATTGAGCCTGAAAGTTAAAAAAAGGTTCAAATGAAGGTTTATTTCAAACTATAACATCATTAACGCTAAATGCTCACTTACAGCAGAGTTTATTGCACAAGTTTGAATTTTTTCAGAAAAAGTCGTGCTTTTCCTTTATGTCCGTCCTTCCTTACATTCAATCAATTACTTGCACACCATCATACTCATCAAAAATAAAATGCAAATTAATGACGTGTTGCGCGCTGTGAATATGCTTTTTTCCCGAGAATCCATCTTTGTCATAATTAAACAAATAGAGAGAAAATTTATAACAGGCTCATCAAGGAAGTGTAGGGGCTTTATCCCTGAATATGACATTGATGAGCTTTTGAGATACAGTATAGCCAGGTACATTAGACACTGAAAAATGTGTTGCAAGTTTTATAAGGCTCTTTGCAGAAATTCTAAGGAGCTTGTTCTTTTTACAACACTGCTGCAATATATTACGTTCATCTATAGGCTTGTTCATAACTATAATGATATTCCAGTAGCATTAGAAGTCTTTATTTACATCAAAATGTTGGTACCCTTTCGTCTGTTTTACATGATTTGTGACATGAACAACAATACTAAAGATTGGTATGTTTATTTGGCATGTGATTTTGTGTTTGGTTTTATTCTAATTTGTTTTATCTGGATACACGTAATAGTTGGAGGATGCTTGTTGCTGCTAATTGTCGAAGGTTTGGTATTGCTAACGAGGGATTTGAATAATCGTCACTGTAATGGTAACACTACCACCACTGTGGCTGCAAGACCTTACACAATAGTATCCAGTAGCCATGGATGATGTTTTGATCAACAATGATTCTTTAATTGTACTTTAGATAATTTACAAGATCTTTAATATTTTAATTTTGATAAAAAAAAATTACATTTAATACTGCAAAATATTGTTCTCTGACCTATCGAGGATTTACTTATTTTGTTATATACTCTTATTATAACCGGTCATTTTGTTCTTATATATTGATTATGATTATTTCTGATTTGTCTTCTATTATAAAACAAGAAGGTTAAAACACCTTTTTAGTTACACTCATACAGTATTATAATTCACATCAAGACTTGGCAACATTCTATTTGGGCCACCGTCAAACAAGTATTTGTATTATTTTGTTAAAATTGCTTTTAGCAATAAAAAAATAAAACATAATCTCAGGCTTATTATTGTTCTTATTTTGATCTTATATTTCGGAAAATCTCAGTTTCTTTGTTCTTATAAAATTGTTCTTATAAAAAAAGGGCTTTAGGCTCATGTGCAAAGTTTCAATTCAGTCACGTGTCTGGCTGGTGTTTTACAGACTGGTCTACATTTCACTAATTTTGCTAGGGGAAATAATGCTCTTAAAACATTGTACAGCAAGGAGAAAGCATTTTCTTCGATTGAGTTTTTTACCTAAGAATTTTAGCTAAATGAAGAAGAAAGAAATATAATATCTAAGAATATGTAACTTTTTACTTTTCAAACCATGACAGAAAAGCAGGGTTATTCGTTTTCAAACTTTTAGTCATAAGCTCTGCATTGAAAGAAGATTTTTGAATTTCCTTGTTTTTATTCTTGGTTCTAAATAAACTGTGGTAAGCATTGGGCTTTTCCACGTCCGAATACGGGTCCCGTATATTACCGTATACGGACTAATTTCTTTCATACAGGAATTCCAAGGAGATCTTCATTAAAATATCTATGGAAAATTCCATAAAGGATTATGTATATGTCCTGAAAATTCAGAATAAAAATTTCAGTTCTAGTTAAAGATAACATATTGTTACGTCTTATTGATGTTAAAAATAAACAAATTTACAATATTTCATACATTTTGATAAAAACTTACATTTCATCCTGCATATTGTCTAAGTTTAGCAAATAAACATAAACACAAGACCTTTAATTCAAATAGATTTTCAAATGCAAGAATTTCACTAGAAATGATTTTTAAGCAAAGAACCAACTCCGTCATAAAATATGACGTCATAAACTACTTTTTCGGCCATTACTGAAATAATGAAAATTAGTATGAAGCATAAGAGCATTACTGAAGTGTGACTTCAAGCATAAATTTATGTAAGTTTGTTGACTGCGTGGAATTGACCTTTCAACGTTATGAGTCGCCTGAGCACAGCGTGAAAAGCGTCCGAATACGGTAGAATTTCACGCTGTGGAGTGTAAGCAAACTATGTAAGAATTCTTGACCCGTGGACAAACTTTCCCTTTCAGTTTATTGAAAACCGTATATGTTTCTTTTTAAAATAAAGAAAAAGATTTTATACATTTTTTATCGCAAAATATCGAAGTTTTTAGTTCTCTTTATGATATGAAAGTTTTCGTTTTTGTAAATTTCATTGTTTTTTCTCTTCATTTGTTGAGGAATCTGGATACAAGTCACCATACAATGGATTATCAAATGCCATGGTTTTGTTGTCATAAACGCCATTCATTGGGATATTGCTGGATGGTGCGGTCATATCTGGTGCAAAATCAGGGGTAAATTCATCGTCTTCCATTTGATTGTAATCTGTTGATTGATTCTTGAAATGGACACCATACGCTGCTTGGTTTCTTTGCTGTCGTCGCCGAATAAAAACTACAACATGAAGAATCGAAAATTAATTTAGGTGGCATGAACATAAGAGTTTCTTTTTGTTTGAAATAAAATTTCTTAAAGATTACAAGGAAAGAAGCTTTAGCGATGATCTTTGTTTCAAATATGCACAAATTAGTTCCAAAGCTCGTCCAATTTTCAGCAAAATGACTTTTATTTTATTTAATTATTTACTTAATCTCAGTTTCAGAAAATGGGACTTCTATTTTATTTAATTATTTACTTAATCTCAGTTTCAGAATATGGGACTTTTATTTTATTTTATTATTTACTTAATCTCAGTCTCAGAAAATGGGACTTTTGGGTATTGTCTCCATAGCGTGCAAAACGTCCGAATATGGATCTTGTATATTACCGTATTAATATATAGTCTATGCACAGCAACTTGTGCAAATTTCCACTTTTGCTTCAGTGCTTTTACGACTGTAATAATTGCTCGCTAATGATTTCGTAATGATTTTCGATTTCGTGTTTTTTACATTGAATCTTGACTGGGGTCGGAAGTTTCAAAAAGATGATTAAGATTTAATTTGCACAAGATGAGATACCTTAATGTTTGGCTGACAAAGATTCAGTTTATTGACAAATGTTAAAAAAATAATGGAAGTTGTCTAAAAAGAGGGGGTGTTTGAAACTTCTTACAGGCTAATCTTGTTGCCTTGACATTTTGTGACTTTTTGGAAAATTTATGTGCAAAAATTTTATGAAAAAACTTTTGTGGAATATTTTGTCAATATGGCGGCATGATCAAAAGATTGGTGTCAAAAAATGTCAAAAATTTGATGATCGAGTTTTTAAGAACCAATGAAATTATCAAACTCAATCTACTACGCCAGCGCCATCTTCTCTCGTCATCAATGCTATAAAAAGAGAGAAAGAGGCTCTGTGGACGAGATATGGAATATCCATATGAAAGACATATATGCGGGACTGTATTCGGTAGAATAAACATTAGAACAACGTCACTAAACATCGGTTTTGTGATGACTGAGATCTACCTTAGTCCTTGGATTAATACTTACCAAAAACAAGGAAAACAAGCAAGCAGATGACAACACCAGTAACAACTGCAATAACTATCTTCTTCTTGTTGTCTGATTCATCGGTATCTTGATGGTCCTGTCGTGTGCGATCGATAGCGGTATCATTTGTCGTTGATGTTGTTTCCGCTGTTGGTTTTATACTCGTCTCTGTCGTCGTCATACGAGTTTTTGTCGTCTCACTAATTGTTGTCGTCGGCTTCGGACTTGCTTGATCTGTAAGTAGAAAGAGGTAAAGTGAAAATAAAAAAAACAAACACACTCTTTTTTTATAAGCATGAGAAGGAACTG
Organism: Darlingtonia californica; assembly: GCA_032270445.1. Lineage (NCBI taxonomy): Eukaryota > Viridiplantae > Streptophyta > Magnoliopsida > Ericales > Sarraceniaceae > Darlingtonia > Darlingtonia californica. The sequence continues at coordinate 9,557 of JAUBWS010058790.1, read as the reverse complement.
AGATTTTAATTAGAGAATTGTGGTCGAGCGGGAGATTCGAATTCGAATCCTTTTCGAGGCTTTCGGTAGTGAAATTCACCAATCACTGTTAATTCTCGTTAATAAAAGTAAATGTAAAACTGGAAAGGATATCCTGAATAAATAATCAAATCAAATCAAATCATTCATTCATTCATTCATTCATTCATTCATTCAATTTCTCTGGATTGAAAAATGTTTTAACAATAACTGGATCTGCTAAAGGAAAAACAGCATGGCTTTACACAATTTAAGCAAAAAATTCTAATCAGTGGAATTATAGGGAATGAGTTAAATACGTACAATTTCCTAGTCTTATCCTCGCTACGGAAAACATCATATGTTTAACAATCTTCGAAGTATTTTTGTCATAGCCTTTTATGGTGGCCCCTACGTTCGATAAGTACGTGCAATGTGATCTCGAAATAGGCAAAAACAGTGGAAGGGCTCCTCAATCGTACGGAGGGGAAAAATATGCCAAAAGTGGAAATTGGCTTTTGCATGAAATTGTTAAAAAATTATTAAATGATTAAAACTATTTTGATATACTTATTCTACTCTAAAAATGTGTTTCAACGATATAAATATCAATATGTGATTATTTTGAAAAAAAATTTCCTTATTGATGACAATTGTTGTCAACAATGTCACCATGCTAACTTGAGGAAATTTCTTGTTTTTTTGTTAGGGAACTAAATTTTAGATAAATTCTGAAAATTCACACTGATTAGAATTTTGTTGCGAAATTTATTATAAATTGTCACAGACGTATGTCCCCTAGAACGAATAGGGTATGTACAAGTATATCCAAAGAAATGAAATAAACTTACTACAATTTTCAGGTTTGATGAAGCTTCCAGTCTTGTCATTTTGATGAAGAGAAGATTGACAAGTTATGCATGATGTTTCTCCATTGTTAGATTGGTAAGTATTCGCAGGACATGATACGCATTTACCGTTCACTTCATACGTACCTATATGACATTCACCTAAGAAAAATACATGAAATGAAGATATAATGGAATTCCTTTAAAGTGAATATCTCCCGGAAAGTCATTTGGGAAAAAAAAATCTTTTAATTGAAAAAAGAGAAACTTTCAGAAACTTTGTAAATTTCGGCCTTTTTCCAAAATAGCGATTTACGAAAATTTATTAATAACATTTGAGGTAGTGGAATACTTTATTCACCGTATAAGATGACTTTATTAACTTAATTTTATCTAACTTAAACATCGATCTTTTCTGTTAAATTCTACTAATCGAGAATACTTTGCAAAAGCTTACCCCTTAAAAAATTCAATTTTTTTAATTCCATCATTCGCGAAAGTTCACCTAAAAATTCGTAATTGTTTAGCTCGAAAAGCATTTCAGTCAAATTGGAGAAGCTTTTTTAACTATATATTCATTGTGAAATTGCATTTCAAAAACAAAACTAAAGACTTACCGCAAACAAATCCGTTATCTAAGAGCATTTGACCTTGAGGGCACGACCCAGCGATATCACCAAACTGAACCAATTTTGTATTAACGATATAAGTTTGAGCACCGAGAGAAAAGGCCAATTCTGTTTTTAGTAACACTGATGCAATGCTATCCAATAAAGCTCCACGTTCCTTCATTATGACTTCAGCAATGTCATTCCACGATTCGGATTTTATCATGTCCTGTGTTAGATTGTGACCTGTTACAATGAAGCTCAAAATATTGGCTTCGTTGATAGTTATATTAGTAAGCTTGTATCCATCCATAAACAACTGGCTCTGCAATTTTGGACTTCTTTCTTGCGCATTAGAATGTTCTACCTTCATGGACATTAAGATACGTGGTGTGGCAACCGTCGATCGGGAAGCACTGAGAACGATCTTCTGACTTGCAGATGAGAAGTTCTTGTTGGATGCGATGCACCAGTATTTGCCAGTTGCTAATGCTGATGTACTGAGAGATACGTTATTTACTCCAAGACTGATTCCTGTTTCATTATCTAATTGGTCCATTGTCAAATAATACCATTCTATATTTTCAGTGTACGTTGCATTGCATACCAAATATTTAGTCTCTGGAGACATTTGATAAACATCAACAAACTTGACGGGAGAATGAAGAAAAACAGGTTTTTGGTAAACATTTACCTTGACAACACCGCAAGGTGTTTCACCAAACTTGTTTGAAATCGCACAGCTGTAATATCCAGCATCGTCAAGTTTTGCTACTTTTGAAAACACAAGTGAGTAAGCGTTTGCAATAGCTTGGTTGTTTTTGGTCCAGTAAATAGTATATCGTATCTGTTGGCGAATTGAAACCTTGAACTGCAACACATCTCCTTCTGCTAGATAAACTTCACCACGTAATCCATCAATAATTTCAGGTGCTTCACCACAGAAAGTTGATAATATGATTTCATTCCTTGAGAAATTCAACATTACTGGCAAAATCAACATAGTGGTGTCAATGTCTGGAAAATCTTTAAGAATTACATTAACTTTGTTCATGAGAATGCTGATGTCCGACTTCAGTTTATGGAGTTTAACTCCACTTGTTTCATATTTCAATGCTGATGAAATCGTTTGCAATTTGATTGTAAAACATTCTTTTAAGCCAAAGCATTCTTGCTGACTTGTGCTTAATTCTGATTCTGCATTGATCAAAAATCGCCGTAGCGTCTCATTCCATGTTGGCATAATATCGTCCTTTGTAATTTCCGAAACTTCTTTCCCGAGAACATCCTGTTGACTAGTTTCATTTTTGAACGTTTCCATAATTTGTCTGTTTTCTTTCTCAACTAATGTTGCCTTAGATTCCAATTCCTGGTATGCTGATATCTCTTGTTGAAGTGAGTTTGCAAAATTTGACACAAATGCCAACACATCAGAGATTGTTTTGCATTGCTTTTGATTCTGAATATCTAATTCTTCTTTGACGCTTTTAGTTGTGTTTTTTGGTTGTGTATCCTCGATTGATCTTCGTTGTCGTCTTGTTGCTTGTCGTTTAACTCTATCTAGCACAGATTGTAAAATAGTGGAAGCCATATCTTTGATGCCCGCGTCTGGATTGTCCATGTCAAAGACAGTAGGCCCAGCAACTGTAATTACTGAAGAAGGAAAAGAAATTTTTTCATTGATAAATCCACTCAAAACTATATGTCGTGGATACTGATTAACATGTTGAAGACTGAAAAATAAACTGAGTATCTTAACATGGCTTTCAAAAAGAATCTTCCTCGAAACAAGTTCATCAATGTCAAGCTTGGCGCTCTGTGAATTCATGTTATCGATTGCATTTTGGTGATTAGATTGACCTGTCTCAAGTGTTGCCTTTGTTGCGAGAATTGAAGTATTCAAAGTTGCTACTTTCATGCTTGCCCATTGATCTCTCATGGAGAAAAGAATAAGGAGATGAGAATAACGTTTTATTTCTTGCAAAATTGTTGATATTGTACTGTTGTTCAGCGTTTGAGTAAAGTTCTGTTTTGCCGCGTCACACTCGAGTTTTTTTTTACGGCATTGTACAAACTTCTCTTTGCTTTCTGTTGAGCAAAATTTGAAGGTTCTACATTGAGTGATTCCATCTTCATTTGTCGATGCATTTGTGTTTACCTTTTGACAATGGTGGATTCTTGTTGTGTAGTTGACCAATTTTTCTTCAAACACAATTTTTTGAATCCGAATGATAACAGGTGTCTTTACATAGCGACATCTTAACCGAGATTGAAGCCCATATCTTTGGCCATTCCACCGATGAAATCCAAAGAATCTTGGACAAGAGGCATAACAAACTCTTACTCTTCTCATGACAGTAATGCTGAAAATCTTTGCAATTCTTACCAACGCAAATATTTGCTTTTGAACTCGCTTATAGGTACAGATGATCTTTTTTCTATGTAGTGTTTTGTTTTTATGACAGATATAAGTGACAATAGAGGGTATACATTCAACCAAACAAACTTTTGTCAGACATTTATCAAATTCACTGGTTTCGTTAGTATGTTTTTCAAGTTCCATCTTTGCTTTTTCTTGCTTCTGTTGTATCTTTGTCATATTATCTCTAATTTCTTTCAAGTTCCCTTGTTCCAGTCTCAACGAAGCAGATTTATGCAGTAACACTTGTTTTAGTGACTTAATGGTCTGATTGGTTTTATCAATGTTTTGCTGCAACAGACTCCACTTAGTCCTAGCTGTACTACGTAGGTATATTGCTTGGACTTTCATTTTCTGGAAGATTCTGTTCCCGAGTACATCGTCACCTTTGAATTGACCGCTTATTTCAAAAAGTGGGGTATCTTCTTTCAACAAAGAGATCAGAGATGTTTGTCCAACTACTGTAACGTTTTTGCCAAATGGTAAGAACTGAAAACCTTGACTGTTAAGAGTGACAATACCGTTTTTCATCGTTACACGAACTGGTTGAATCTTCTTCCGATAAAAATTCCAAGTTGCGTTAGATGCTTGGGTACTGTAAGTCTCACCACTGTACATCATTTCAAAACAAGTTAACAAAAGATTATTAATAGGAATTTCCACAACATTCCCAAACATGACAGGTTCAACCAGGGTTGATATGACTTTAGTATAGGAGTTGTCTTTTGCACCACAAAGTACTCCATTCTGTTGGTAAATGATATTGTTTACCGTACTGAAGCAATAACCTGCTGTTACACAAAGTTGACCATTTCCAGAAAATTCCAAGGACTGTAACCTTAGTTGCCTCTTATGGTAAACAATGATATTGTTGTGCATTTCCTCAGCATCTGCCAATGTTTTGTCCAGTCGCTTGAATATATTGTGTGTTTCACTCAATGGATCTAAATGCTTCATGAAAATCTGTATTTGCCTTTTGAATTTCTGAAAATCGCGAAATGTTTGAGTGACACCTTCAATAGAGGAATCTGAGAAATTCACCAACTTGCTCAACCGATTTGCCGTTTCATTGTAAAGCGAAGGGGAATGGATTGCTATCTGTTGGGCCAGGTTTTGTAAATCTTGCACAAGTTGATTCAATGTATCCATTGATGGTAGTTGTAGAGATGGTTGTGGTGCAATGTCTGCAATTCTTGCATTCAAGTTCATCACTTCACCGTCTGTGGAAAACACGGGAAAACTGGAAGTGGTCTTTGAATTCACAAAAGAAACATTTAGATATCCACCGAGATAGGATAGGGATTGAATTTTTCCCTGTACATCAATACGGAAGTTTGGAGTTTTGTTACTAGTTTTGACGTCCATTTGAGCATTTATTGTTCCAGTATTCATACTGAAGTTTGGTTTTCTGGGGAATGATATATCATTCCATGTTTGAAGACCAGTAAATGTGGTTTGTATCTTGCTTGTTATGTTGTCTCTTCCTGTTACTAGGGTTTGTTTACCAAAGGTAAAGAACCTTGTATGATTATTCTCTGAATAAAAACCAAGCAAGTCAATTTCACCTTCAGCTTGTAAGAATTTATTCACCTCATCAAAGATACGAAATTTAGTTCTTGAGCTGCTGGTTTTTGTGAATGAATAGACGATTAAGTCTGTGTCCAAGCTTTGCAGGAAACACTTCTTAATTGTAGAATCCAGTTTAGTGAGCCCACTTGCAATGAAAAGTTTCATTGGTTGAAATGTGATATATTGATAGTACTTTGTACCCTGGATTTCTGTATCTAGATCTTTCAAGCAATCAGGATCTACCTGTGATCTGTGCCTGATCTCAGCATTCAAGTCATTGTAATGGTCAAAAGCTAGTGGCAAATCGATTTTGAGCCAGTAAGGTGTTCTTTGGTTGAAGCTGTCAATAACCGTGTATGTGAAAGTATTTGTGGTGATAACATCTATGGTGTTGTTAACAGTGGAGCCACCTGAGAAGCATGTTTCTATATCAAACTTCGGTAAAATTTTATCAGTGACTGAATCTGCAGGGAAACTTGTGAACCTTCCATCGCTGTACATACCTCCTGTTGTTGATAAAGGTAGGAAGGTTTTATTATCAGATAAAACCAATTGAACAATGCCTTCAGTGGTAGAGGTGGTAAGACCATTGATGAAAGGTCCATTGGAGATCAGGTGAACTTCATCATTGATGAACTCAAAGCAACCACGGCGAAGTAAACCATTCTCGTCAACTGGTGAAAGTAAACTTGGAGACAATTGACCATGATTATCTTTTGCAAGTACTAAAATTGGTTCTGGCAACTCATAGTTCTCAGCGCTACACGTATTCAGAAATTGAAATGCTATTCTAAAGATTCCAGGTGAATTGGTAGTTACTTGAAATGTTTCTTTCCAGTTGTTGTCTTTAGATAAGATGATTTTTCTTGGTTTTACTTCTACTTCCATAGAACTTGCGAGTAAAAACATTGTCAGTTGACAAGCAGCACTACGTCTTGCGTGAATAGTTATGTTTTCACTAGCTACATTTTTGATGAGTGTAACGGCGCTCTTTGAGACATCAACTACAACTAGATCACATTGTTTCCCTGTGTAGCCTGTGTCCCCACATTGACATTCATAGGTTTGGTTTCCAGTCTCAATACATGTTGTATTGTGTTGACATGGGTTTGGGAAGCAAGAATTTGGCTCTAAAAACAAGCACAGATAACATACAGCTACATAATTATATTAATTACACTTATCGAAACCACAAAAATGTGGAAGGCGATCCGCACCCTGGAAGAAACGATTCTGAAAATAAATTTTTGCCACAATCCCGCCTGATTTTAATGCAAATTCCATGACAACAAATTAAATGACATATTGGCAGTAACAACTTAAATTCCTTCAAAAGTAGCTATGTAATCGGTAATAAATCTTACGACATCATCATCATGGAAAAATTCATAAAAATTAGTTTGGCCTTTCATAGTCCAGAAATTTAATATGAAAGTTCTATAGGTGTTAAATTTCTCTGGAAATTTTATAAACATTTCGAAAATACAGTTCTCATTACAAGAGTTGAATCGAATTTGGTTAAATTTTTGCAGGGACAAAGATTTTGTGAAATTTCTCAAGCCTAATCCATACTTAAGTTCCCGTCTTGAATATCAAAACTATTTGAAACAAAAACCGTGGTAGAACAGTCAATGATTGCAAAACATTGATTAGAATCATGATAAAATGAATTCATGATAGTTGATTTTTGAACGTATACCCAGAAGCAATGTTTGGCAAAACCGAAACAAGAAATAGACTCTGCTTACTTCTGCATGATAAATCGTTATTGATCCATTTCATTTTGCCGTCTTCACCAACGACACAGCTTATGGTACCATTTCCTTCTAAAAAGTGCCCTTCATCGCAGGCGACCTTACAAGTCGTTCCAAATATATTATCACAAGGAAGTTTGATATGTCCAAACGAGGGAGGGTTCAAATCATTGCATTCCCGTCCTACAAGTAATGATCAATTTAATAAACAGCCACACAAAATAAAATCATGAAATGAATTTGTGCTTAGCTCTTCCCGAATCGTGAATCCATTAATTAAAATACCATATCTTAATGCACGCAAATGAAAAATGTAAGTGCTAGTTTAAAGTTCTTGTCAAACTTTAAAGGTTTTAGCGTCATAAATTAAAACCTTTTTCTTATAAAACTACGGCTTCCGAAAGTATCATTTGTTTGATTTTGGTCAACGGTAACTTGTGTTCAAGCTTTTCCAACATCGTGTAAAATCTAAAATCGGGACATCTATCAAGGACGTGCGCACTTAAGGGGGAGAAGAAAGTTAGCAAAAATGGGACAAATACAAACAGAGGGAATTAGACTTCCTTTTATTGATACAGGATTCAATTACATAAGAATAGTGCTTCTTACAGAGTAAAAGATCCCTTGTTTCATTTAAAGAGCCATGTATCTTTCAGTTTTTAGTGTGTTTGAGTGTAGGTGTACGACTAAATTACATCTGAAATTTACGAAATTATCAACACTGAAGACAAAAAGTTCCGTTGACAAGGGAGAAAGAGTCTCTAAAACCCCCAAATTTGTGTAGACAACATTTATGGATAACATCATGACTGAATCTTTATGTGCGCGGAATTTTTCCTTCGATCAGGGTATGCGAAATGGTCTAACTAATAATGAAAATTAAACTTACTTTTGCAAGTTGTTTTCGTGCCACTCCATATGTGGTTTTGTAGACACGTTCGTTTTTTTGAACCAACCAAACGAAATCCTCTATCACAAGTAAACATGCATTTATCATCCGTTACCCCCGTCAAACATGAAGCGTTACCATTAGTGATAAGTGGTAGCGGAACACAAGGTTCACCTTGAAGAAATGTAAAACATTGTGTTGTTATAAAACCCCCATAGACAAAGTTTTACACTTAAAAGGAATTCTTGGCAATGCACATTTATTTTACAAAATAATGTGGATATAGGACGCAAAAATTCCAGAAGTGAAATTTGATAATTGTATTTGAATTTCAGCCTTTTGAAAAGTTTTTTTAACGGAAGTAGGGTTATCTCATTTTCCATATGTATTATGATAAAAAATTTGAATGCCAGGATACAAGCTTTGCATTGGAAACAAATACTAGCAAATATTTGCAACGACTTATTTGACTTATTTGACTATTTGAATACATTATTTTATGTTATACTCAATTTTATAGGTAAGTTAAATCGTCAAATGCAGGAATAATAAAAAACACCCTTAAAAATAATAAAAAATCTCAGTACCTTCACATAAATTACCAGAGGGTCCAGTGGAGTTATATCCTGGACGACAATAACATTCGAATGAACCAATGGTGTTTACGCATGCGTGTTGACAGTTGCCTTGCTTCAAAGCACATTCATCGATGTCTGTAAATAGAATTCCAACAAAAGGTTTCACACGTGTTATTGTTTAGTGGGTGAACAGTAACGCAGTATTTTGTATCGAATTTTGAGTTTGAATTTGTATTTAGGATTTTTTGGAATAAGGTGCATGGATAAAGGACAAACAAATTTCGTAAATTTGGCAAAAGAACATTTCTAATGTTGCCTACTAGAGAATTACAGGGTGAAGAAGTTTCGTCCCGAAAAGTTCAAGTTTGTTTGAGATACTATGCTTCTTTTTGGATTTTAGTTGTTATTTTTAATTGATTTTTATTTTATTTTAATCAATGATTTTACTAACTTTTGTATTTTTTGTGTATTTTTTTATTTTTAACAGGACGAACCTCATGATAGCAGTATTTAGTACTGAGAGGTAATCCTGTATAAATATTTGATAAATAAATAAATCAAATAAGAATATTTAATGATTTCGGACTTATTGTGAAATTCAACCCTACAAAATTTTTGCAATTTTCAATTATATTTTTTTCAAATATTGTGTATAATATGAAAGAATACTACGCACCGTTACACGTTTTGTTGTCGCTATCCATTATGTAACCAGTACGACATGAACAAATGAATGATCCGTCTATATTGGTGCACATTTGTTCACATCCTGCTAAGGTGATTGATTCTTTTATTGTATTGTTGCCATTGGTAACTGATGTGTTAAATTCATTACATTCGTCAATATCTGAAGAAAGGGTACTGAATTAAAAAGATTTACAACTACAGTCATCTT
>JAUBWS010058779.1:0-16027 GCA_032270445.1 Darlingtonia californica | reverse complement strand
CTTCACAACTATACCATGGAATAGCCGTGTAACCGTTTTTCTGGCATTGATGTCTGCTCTTATCAGGTAGCGTCAGATAGTTTTTTCCAAAGAGACGCACGTTTACAGCGGTAGAGTTTCTTGGTGCAGATAACCGTATTCCTTCAAGTAGAATGTCACCTATAGGAAAAATTTCGTCTGTGTGTAGAATTGGACTGTAATAATGATTTTGCAATCTGTTTTTGTTAATAGCCCTATAAGCGAATATATCAATTTGTATTCCATCGTGTCTTTCGCAGCCAGCTCTTAAACAATGGCCGTAACAACTGTTTCGATCTCTGAGTCTTGCTTCACAAAACTTTTTCATTTTCGGAGTGTCAACACCAGTCTCAAAAAAGATGTCATCAGGTAGATCTTGACGTATGTATTTCAAAAGTTCTTGAAAATCTGACATCATTATCCCAATATCACTATCATAATCCCAAGGGACCAGCAAGCCATTTCTTTGAGCACCGAGAAGAGAGCCTGAGTAAACCCAATATTTGATACCACGTTTTTTGCAAATCAATTCAAATATAGCATGCATCCTAGCAATTACTAACAATCCTTGCCTGTTCAAACTCTCGCCCTTTAGCCGAACATCAGGGCATTCGATTTGGCCACTGGAATTGTATTTACATGGTCCTGCAAGTTCACCAAACGTTTTGGCCGCTGGAGAGTCTAAATAATATGGAATTTGTTTTCCAGATGGTGTTTCCACTACTTTGTTAGTCTCAACAACATCACAATATCGAGTGTCTTGCACGAAGTACACAACGACCACAACAAAAATGAGAAATGAAACCAAGAACACCTTCTTCATGTATTTCATTGACATCTAGAAGAAAAGAAAATTGAATACTATCATCTACATTTACACTTTTTTGTCATAAACTTTTGTGGGAAAAAGATTTCGCGATTGTCGAAAATTTTTTAATATTTATTCTTCAGTAAAAACCTTTTCGTCAAACATTTCGCCTAAGCTAAGTGACGTACTTCTTGCACTTTTCATAACAGATCATTGTAAATCTATCCATCAATTTTCTGATCTCTTAGTCTGTCAAACATTCTTTCCATGTTCTGAATAGAAGATCTACTAAAAGATAAAGTCAAAAGGGATTATTTTTCTAACCCTATGTTCAGTCATCATGGCTTTTATTTTGCATCCAATTCGATACAAGTGATTGTTAAGCTTGAAAACCTTTTAGAAAAAGTAAGTTTAAGAACCAAGTTTGTATCAGAGTTTAAGTCATTATATTGATTTCAAGACGTGCTTGGATTTTTAGTCTTTTTCGACTATTTTTTTCTCTCTTTATGATGAGAATTATTGCAACACACAAAAACAAAAACAAAAATTTTTACAACACTAAAATACACAAGAGAAATCCTGCTCTCGCAAGGCACATGGTGATATCGCCAAGAGCAGAAGTTAAAAATGAAAATAATTAATGCAAAATTATGAACAAATAAAAAATATAAGTAATAAGAAGTTGGAGTCTTTTCAAAACAGTGGTCCGCTAAATCGATTTGAGTCACAAATAAACTTGATGATAATGTTAAGAATCTCACGGTTTGTATTTGATGTAAAAGTTGAATTACCATATAGAAGAAGTCTGGACATGGAAAATGGATTTAGTGGAATCAAATTGGTATCAATGTTTCGAAGGTTTTCAAATAAAATACGCCTCTCATTTGAGTAGGTAGAGCATTGCAATAGGAAATGTTCAGTGGTTTCAATAGAGTTTATACGACAATTACAAAAGGGATCGACATCATCAGAAAAACCATGCCCAAATTTGTGTTCACGCAGGTGGCTGAACCCAATTCTTAGCCGAGTTAGTAGAATTACACCATGATGGTTCGGTAAAAAATACAAGTTTGATATAAACATAAATATAAATTGAATTCAGTGTTTTCGCTTTACTCTAAAACGATCTTCCTTTTTTCAAATAAAAAAGTTTTATATTGTTTACAAAAAGAGGTTCTTTTTAAACTAATTTAATGTTCATGACGTCACACTCGCAGTTGAAAGGAACTATGAGGAAAAAGAAAACAGAAGTTGAAGTTTGGTGTTAAAGCGTTTCGTATGAGATAGTTTAAAATGATCAAAGTTGTTATTTATTTATTTTTTTACCATTATTTATCGCAAACATGACTTGGTGTGTGGCTGTTGATTGTAGTAGTAACAGTTTTACTAAAGATCGAAAGAAAGGTCTGAAATTCTTTCATCTACCGAAAGATACTAACTTGAAGAAAAAGTGGCTTCAACACAACAAGGGGGATCGGCCAAAAACCCCAACAATTTTTAAAATGTATTTTGAAGAAATTTTCAGTTTTGAGTCAAAGACCTCTTTTCTGTTTTAGGACAAGCTTCTGAACAAACTAACAAGGATATTATTAAAGGATGATGCCCATCCCCAACATATTTTCTCAAAACACCGACAAACAATCGAGTGTGCATACACAGATAAGAAAGTATTTGAGAGAGAAGAGGAGCCAAATATAACCCATCAATTTGATGTTGGCATTTTGTTAAAAACATTAAAAAGAAATTGCTTGCAGCAAGTAAACAATATTCCTGTAAAATCCAATAAAAATGGATAAAGTCGATCGGAAATCATTTCTGGTGGTCTTGTTAACGTGTGAAGGAAAAAGTTCGAGGCTTTTGAAGCGCTACAAAAAATTGTTTTGGATAAGACGGTATTAGAGGACTTGTCGTATCTCACAAAGTTTTGTCATACAGAAGTTCTTGAAATTTACCATTATTTATATAATAAATGGGCTCCTTAAAGGCAACATTTTTCTTATTCTCGCATGTTAGCAAGGAGTCAACTTGCATTTATGGATTTCAATGAGGGAAGAAACTTGGAACAAGCGACGACTAAGGGCGGTGAAAAGAGATAGGATGTGCAATTTTCCAAAATTACAAAAAGCTGGTCTTTGAAACCGTTCAAAAAAGAAAAAGCCAGGAGTTTTTTGCAACGAATGGTAAAAGAAACAGTTGAATGTGTAAAGAAAAAGGATCATCCTAAAAATCCTCTTGTCCCCGACCTTTCCAAGAATAGAGCGTCAATCCCAAATCTATAGAATTTGTTATCATATATACGATATATGCAACATTTCATATTGTATAGATTTAGTCTTTATTACCTTACATTTAGTCTTTAATAATTTACATAATCCATAAAGCTTATGAAGGAATGACCCTTCTATTCCCTTTGCCTAAATGATTAGCCATGGCCAAGGAAAAAGAAAAAGAAAGAGAAAAAAGAAAAGAGAAGAGAAAAAGAGACAGTGTGTATATGTGTGTGTGAGAGTAAATAAATCAAATAGTGTCCCTACTTTATTTTTGTGCTCCTAAAACAGATAAAGATACAGCAAATCTTTGTTATTTATGAATTTCTGAGGTTTTTTCAATAGTTAAATATAAAATTTAGATCACATTTTAGCCAGGGTAAACCTAGTCTGATCGCAGACCTCACCACACGTACAGCTACGCGCGCCGCGCGGTTCGTTAATGTCTAGAGTAGATCCCTAATATTTAAAAAACTTTCCCCAACCATGGTGGGGCCTCCTTAGTCACTATACTTTATCCCCCCCCCCCCCACTATCGAAAACGATTCGCCGGCCCTGCTAAAAGCTACAACACTTCTCTTTACTGAACACTGTTTAAGCCTAGTTCACACTTATTTGCGTCTTGCGTATAAGTGTGAATCAGGCTTTATGCAAGTGTGACGTAAGCAAAAGGGTTCGCTATACAATTGATTAAAAGATTGAAGGTTATGAATAATCCATTACGTTAATAGTATATATCGTTAAGCAACTTTTTTCAAGGAGAACTTTATTAAATACTTTAAAAAGATTTAATTTTTTTATCGAACCACTCCTTTAAAAATTGATGCAGTTTCTGGCCTTAAAAATTCAAGAATTTTTAAGTTTAAAACTAGAAATCGATGGAAGATCTCTGATACGACTGTTCAGTTTATTCCATTCGGAAATAATAGCTTGCAAAGGATAAATGGGGAATTTTGACCTAAGATTCACTGAAACCACATTCTGAGGTGGTAGGTAACCAGACAGATATTGAGGAGCAAAACCTTTGATGATTTTGTAGAAGAAAATCAGTCTTCTACTAAAACGTCTATCGGACAAACTTTCAAATTCCACGAAAGCTGCCTGTAATATTGCTAAGCAGGCATTGTATTGAATAGATTCAAGCTTTTGAGTAAAGGTGGATATTCCTGGAAAGTCGTATATGATGTCTCCATAATCTAAGTGGGGTCTAACATAAGCTTTAAAAATGGTCAAGATCCCTGGGTATAAATTTACGCAACCTGTTAATGAGACCTACACCCATTTTAGCTTTCAGAATCTTCTCATTGAGGTGATAATCAAAGGCTAACTTAAAATCCAAAACAAGACCAAGATGTTTATGAGAATCATGAACTGCAACCGCAGTGTTATTGAAGGTAACAATAGAAGGTATTGGTGGATCCAGTTTCCTAGAAAAATATACCTCTACTGCCTGTTTAGCCGGGTTTGGGTTAAAAGACATCTTCCACTGATAATCCCACACACTTACTTACTTATCCATATCATGTCACTGTTTAACTCGTTGGAGCGTTTGATTTCGTTATCAAAGAAAATAGGGATGTATCATCAGCAAGAACCTTAACTTTAGATAAAAGACCATCAGGGAGATCATTTATAAATATAAAAAAAGTAGTGGACCAAGAATTGATCCTTGAGGGACAACTGCCAAAACTTCTACCCAATCAGATACTTGACCGTTTAATTCTACCCTTATCATACACCCGGATAAAAAATCACGCAAGAAATAAAGCAAAGAAGCAAAAATGCCATAAGCTTCAAGTTAATATTAATCGCGCCATATCCTATCAAAAGCCTTGGAGATATTTAAGAAAATCCCGCGAGTATCTAAAAAAGGAATGGTATCGAAACCTTTAAAAAATTCATGCAATATGGACAACAGCTGAGAATACAAGAATACATACAAGAATCACCCTTTCAAAAGTCAGATTGACATGTTGAAAGTAAGTTAATAGCTTCAAAGTAACTACATAATATAATATTTTGCTAAATATTGGTAACAGAGATACTGGTCTTTAGTTCTTCGCGATACTTTTGTCCCCTTTTATAAATACAGGAACAACATTTCCCTATTTCCAGCTAGTTGGAAATCTATGGGAATTTAGCGACGACTGAAAAATCTTCACAAGAGGTTTAACCAAAGACTCATCACAAATTTCATCCATGCGCTTTGTGTACATTTAGTGCACGAATGAGTGCTAGAATTTTGGCTTCATCAAACTGAATAGAATCAAATGTCAAATCAGCGACGAACCTATCGTGTCAGTGTTGATTGAGTGAATATCGAGAAGCAAAAAAGAAATTAAAAGTGTTTGCCTTATCTGAAGTATTGGTAATAAGGACGTTATTGATGTCACGAACTGGAGGAATTTTCGGAATTTTACTCTTATACGAAGAAATTGGGTTAGTATATAGACCAGTATTTCTTAGAACCGATATTAGGACCGTTCAGAGTATTTGCAAGTCTAGAGAAACAAACTTTCTTGGCCTTATTTATAGCCATTCTAAAACGGGAAATGATTTCACGAAGGCATCAATAGTCATCGGCGTTTCGACCGTTTTTGACAAAACACCTGTAAATCTTAGCTTTCTCAAAAATCATTCTCTTTACCTCAGGTGTCATCCATGACGCATATTTGTTTCTGACTGTCATAACTTTGTTTTGCACTAAATTTGAAACACATTGGCAATGCAATCTGTCAACATGAGACTTGCTCGTCAACATCTTGTCCTAAGAAAGCCCTATTCCAATCACCAGCGTTAATTGCCCTCCTGATTACTTGTGGATCGGCCCTAGAGAAATTCCAAATTCTACGCTTGTAAGCAGGTGGGAAAGAGATTTTAAAGTTGATGTTGGAAAAAACTCCCTGATGATGAAAGCGAGGATAGGTAGATGGCAAAACCCCTGAATCAAAAATAAAGTTTTTTGCTGACGAAAAATAAGGTTTATACCAGGTCTTCCCACTTCTGCTTAAAAAATGGCAAATTGATCTGAATTTTAAATTGAAGATCGGTAACAAAGACAAAGGAGAGCTAGTTAGTACCGGCTTTTAACTCGCAAACAAGGCATTCCTCTAGGAAAGTTAAGTCTGGTCTTCCAACTAGTAGTAGGTGATCCTTATAGAAGATACACACTCCTACTCTCAGAGGGGTGATCGGACCTGGGAATACTGTAACCATCTATAGTTAGCCTAGGATCATCATCTCTGATTGAAGAGTCTAGAAACGTTTCACCTGGGCAGAAAATGTCTAGCTCATGAATTTTTGAAAAAGCTGCTAGTTGGTGATTTTAAAAAAGTCATCCACCCAAACGCTGTTTAATGTCCAGTGAAAAATATACAGTGTGTAATTATTACTAATCGGCCCAGGGTTAAGTTCAATATCCTACGATAAAATATTAATGAGGCTAAAATTGAAAAGTCTAAAAAGATATTACAGTTTAGTAAACTGAATATTATCAAACTTGAAATTAAATCTGCAAAAAACTGTCAAAGCCTGAAATTTGGAAACAAGCCATAAAATCAAACTAAGAACATTAGCATTGTATAAATATCTCAGAATACGGATCGTATTAAAAACACCTAATGCAAGATCTATATTAATCTAGACTTACCCCCATGGCAGACCATATTGAGTAACAACTATTAAACATTTAACACAGTGTCCACTCTTATGGATAAGATAAAACTCCACAACAACAATAATTTCGACTGTTTATGTGCAAAGATCAATCAAATGCGATGTCGACTAAATGCGAGATATGTGCGATGACTGAAAATATTCTGAGGAATGTTTTATCCCATTTTGCATAAAATCCTGACCACCATGTCTTTAAAATGAAGAGGTATACTAAGCTGAATCATGTATAATCTTACAACCAGAGAAAAATTCTGCTGAGCTTCATTGAACAAAAAGACACTATTACTAAAACCGATATGATGTGTAAGATTGCAGTAAGATTTTGTCAAAAGAATTTATTTAAAAAAAATTGACATCAATGTTATCTAGTCAATCATCAATAAGAAACAATACCACAAAATAAAAATAACGGTTAGAAAATTAAGTCATGTCTAGAATAAAACAATTATCGTAAATGCCCTGAGGGCGCGATGCGTTTATTGGAAAGAGGTTGTTATATAGAAAGTGGGCGTTTATTGATAACTGAGGAATATTAAGCTTCATTTTCGATACATTATTTTACGACTTAAGTGACGATGACAAACATACAGAATTTGTCATGAAATTTTAAAATTTCGATGTTCCTAGACTTCTGGGTGGTCCCGGATCACTTACTGGTGCATGGGTCGAGGAGCTCAAAGATAACCACCCAGGGGTCCAGAAATATCACTCCCCGGTCACAAAATAGACTGTGCCCAAAGATTTCAAATATGTTGAAAATACCGTCACAGTTGTGGATAAAGTGTCTAAAAATGATGAAAAAATGATAAACTAAATCTGCATAGTAAACCGTTTTGGTGCCAATGACAAAACATTTCAAAAATGTTTTACAGTCTTAAAACCCGTGAGCCATGTACTATGGAGCGTTCCTAAAATGTTGAAAATTTTCGGCACAGAAGTTTTAAATAAACATCTATGCTAATAAATTCATTATATAATTTCGCTACAACTTTTGTCTAGTAAGTTCAATTCTATATAAAGTTTTAGATGAAAAAATGGAAAGAAGAAGAAGAAGAAGAAGAAAAAGGAGAAAAAGAAGAAGAAGAAAAAGAAAAGAACAAAATATGCAGCAATTGAAACACCAATTATAAGAAAGTAAAATTTAGGATCTTTCAGTCACTTCTGTTATTTTCAAAGATTTGACCCTTTCATTCAGAGAACGGTACATTTTTGGAAAAAAATGATTCATACTACAAGACATCGCAAAGGCCATTTTCACTCAGAATTAAACGTACTTTCAGAAAAACCGAGTCCCAAGCTCTAAAATATAAGCCTTTAAAAATGATACTTTTACCACCAGCCCTGTGGTGCCGCGGGACTGAAAGGGTTAAAATGCCTTGTTAAAATGAAGAAAATCCTAATAAACGCCCTTTTTGCCACTGTAAGTCAGCTTTCGAAAAAATGTATGTTTGACAGTGATAGTAGGATAAAAGTTCAGACGGATTCTGATTTGGCAAATTGATCAAGAAAGGTTGGACACAGGTTTTGTTCCATTTGGTTAAGGTTATAGACTAACTAACCAACTAAAACCTTTAAAAAGACGCATAACTTAAACCTTTTAAATATTTCTGACAATAGTCCAATAGATTCTCCTCAAAATGATCAAAATTTCTGCTTCATGAATCATTAACGAGCTTCGTCAATTTACAACAAAAAATGAGCTTAACGAAAACAACAATTCAGGTCTCAGGAAGAATATTTTCAAACTTTTTCTTGTTTCTCCTTACGAACAGAGCTCAGTTCTAGGGACTGTACTTCCAAAAATTGGCACCGAGCACTTCCATTTTCATTTCTGCCTTGTCAAATTTTAAAAAAATCACGAAAATAGCCAGCTCATTTATTATTCATGCGCCTGTAGAACGTCCCAGAATCCTTGAATTCAGTAGAGCTTAAGTCATTCCTTGGTTCATGTTCTTTAGATATCCCATGTAAAGTTTTGTTTAAATTAATTTTCTCATTTAAGTGCTCCTTCTGTTTTGAGTAGCCAAGGTATGATTTCGAGAAAATCGAATTTGAAAAGTGAACAGTTGATATTTTATAATATTTCACAGTTTTTGTATGTAAATTTCAACTAAAAGATTTCTAAAACTAAGTTTGGAATTGAATCAAATAGCCTTCCAGCTTTTACAGAATCATAGAGCTTTAAGCTTTCAAAGATTGCAAAGGTTCTGAGTTGCACTATCGGCAAGCTAATAGCTAAAATGACCTCAGAAAAATCGTGTTTCCATTACTTTTGGTCATTTGAAGTTCAAACTGCGCACGTGCATTATTCAAAATAGAAAGAAGATACGTTAAACTGTTTGTTTACATGAAATAAAAAAATTGATATTTTCACATTTCACATTTCAATGGGGGTATACCACCTTAAAAAAGTGAGCTGAGCAGAAAAAGTACTCTCTAGCAAGTGGCCCTAGTATTGTAGCCCTCAAAGCATAAGTGCAAAATAACAAGATCGTAGTTAGTGTAAATTACAGCAACAGAATCTATTTATCTGATTTTATTTGATTATTTACAGAACGAATATCAATGAGGGTCCTCTCTTCCTGGAAACACCTCAGAGTACCATGCAGAATTACCAGTTATTAACGAATTTCAATATCGAAAGCTTTGCAAGGGAGTCGGGTTGAAGCTTGATTATACTATTTGCCCATGATAACCTCTTCGGTTCTTCATTTAACTGCTATCAATCAGGGTCCTGCCTTCCGGTAAACACCTCAGGGTACTACCATGCAGGATTAAGAGTGATCGACAAATTTCACACCGAAAGCCTCGAATCGAACCCGGAACTCCGATTTACACGTCAAGTACTTAAATGACTCGTCCACGGCTCGAAAATTTAAGAAATCTAAGAAACTAAGTTTATACTATACACAAATATGAAAAACGGCACCAATAAAATCGTGTAGGTGTGTAATAAACTCTCGATACATATCTCATAATGTAAACTGAGATTGTTGCGATAGAGAATGCGGTGTATTGCCAGTATAAAACTTTGCACGGAAACAACGACCATAACCTAGTAATGCGTCTATCATACAAACAAAAACACGCACAGAACTACTACACGAAGAAATAAATAGTCATTCACATACGGCTTCGACTATGTATACGCAAAACATTTTATATGCCGCCGAATGAAAATCACAAAATTCTCTATTGAGATCCTGCTTTTGCTAAAACAATGAATAACAATTCAGTTTTTGAATCTGTTTTTTTATGAATAAGTTTTTTTTGCAAAACGCAAATGTAAGTTTTCCATGATAAATTTTAACATACATCGAGCAAGATCTTTTAGCCAAAAAAAGCTTTCATTAAAAAACAAAACATACAATGCTTCATTAAAATAGAATTTTGGAATCAAGGTCTCTTTTATGTTTCGTCCTTATGGTGTTTTTTTGTTCTCTGTTTTTTTCACCATCCATAAATAAAAAATCGACGAAAAGGCTCATCTACGAAATGATAAATCTTCGAAATCTCAACGAAAAAGGTTTCTTGGCTGCATTCTTGAAAATTAACAGCTGAAAAATAAAAAATTACAACAAAAAAACGCAAACAATAAATTATATCGGAAGAAAAATTCTTCAGAAAATAAAAAAAAAGACGTTTCTAACAGTTCTTGTGAATACGTAAATGCGACATAACTTAACTTTGCAAATCCAAATATGGAAAAAAAGAAATAGTTCTTGACTGCAAAGGTATGAAAGATTAGAATTAAAAACGTTCACCCTTCATTGGTGAAGATAGATAACTCTTAAGCCTTCACAACGTGAAATTCTACCGAATACGGTCCCGTAAATTACCGCATATGGACAACGAGGTAAAAACGAATGAAGTAACAACTAACAATTATGGGTCATTGAAATATAAGGCCGTTTCCTAAAAATAAGGTCTGTTTACACTTAAAATTCTAGAGAGGGACTTAATGAATTTTGTGAAAGCATAAATTTCTACTTACCCTAAGTTGATCGGGTTTTATAATTTCGAGGTAGAATAAAAACTGAATGTTATCTATCTCATGGCGCTAAACTGAATTTCAAAAAGTAGATATAAGTCATTTATCGTACTTTTTATGGAAAATTTAGAACCACTAGTATAACTGTCGATAGATACGTGACCAGTATGAGCTGATAATGGTATATATGGAGGAAATTAGTCCGTATACGGTAATATAAGGGAGCCGTATTCGCATGTTTTGCACGCTGTGCTTCGGTTTTAGTAGCTTTTAGACCTTCACTCTTTAAAAAAGTCGATCAACCACCATATACTACTTGCTAGGAGTAACAACTAATTCAAAAAAGGTTTCTGCTATTAATTTTTTCAATAAAGCTGTTACAGGTTCATTTTTCCACTATTTTTGTTCTCGAGATATTTCAGTTTTAAACATTAAAGAAATATTTAATTGTGCAGAGCTCTTCTGACTCATATGATGTCATATAATTTATTCCAAATTCTATTTTTGCAAATATCTTATAAAACACTTTTGAGAAAAGGCTGGAACTTTCATGGTTCATTTCTAGTAGAAAGTTAACATTATAAACAAAGTTTTGTTTCAATCTGACACTAAGAAAACCCAGGAAGACTAGAAATGTGAATATTAACTCTGATGATGTCATAAGTGTTTGTAGGTTATGAAGGAATAATTAGAAGATTTTCAAACTCAAATATCTCCAGAACGAAAAATGATTTAAAAAAAACTATATAGAGACTTCTTAAACAACTTTTTGGGATCTTTAACATATGTTTGGCTTCAAAATCATGCAGGAATCCCTTTAAGTTTTCTTCTTCAAATTAGAATTTCAAGAAATGGTCCCACCCTTTGAAACTTACATGTAAGAAAGTGAATGAGGGTGTCCAATTGACTTCAAGTACCCACATTCAACACCAATAATAAAGCGAGTGAGCTTGAAAGAAAAATTGTAATCGTCGCTTTGGAATAAAATATTTTCTGGAAACATGAATCTGATTGGTAATGTTATAACTTCAAAATTTAATTATTTTTTTTGTCCTACCTTCTATTTCGTTTTCTACTTCTTATACTTTTTCTTTACTTCGTTTTTATTTTGTGATTCCACAAATAGCACATTGCAACTTCAATGAAAATCTTTTTCTGCGTCGTCTTGTTAAGTATTAAAACATTGGTTGATAGGTAGATGCAAAAAAAGTGAATTATAATGTAAAAAGATTTTCACTTATCCAGCCTGGATCCTGTCACTGCGCATGCGCTGAAGAAAAATTCTCCGTACTTCTGATCATATGACTTATTATTTGCGACAGGCTTAATAAATTACATAATAAATGACGTTATTTTAATTTTGTTTCTTTATTTCTGATCGTGAATTGATTTTGTGCAATTGATTTGTTATGATTTGACTGAGTACAAAAGAAACCAACTATTCTGGAGAGAATGACGTGATCGTAAATTTCAGATGTCGTTTCTTTATTTCTGCTTCTGATTGGTTTTGAGCAACTGATTTCATGGGTTTCAAAATAGCCCAGAATCAAAATACATTTTCATTTCTGATCGAGGACATTCTTGTACTTAGGCTCGTAGCCCCCCCCCCCCCTAGAGAAATTCGATCAAGGTACTATTTTTTCATTGCCATGTAGCGATACTATGAGCAGCAGAATTAGTAAATAAAATAGGTATATATTATTGTGTTATGTGTTTTATCAACTAAAACCCTTTTATTCAAAACTATCGAAAATATGCATTTTCCAAATACGGGTCTGGTTGTTCTGATTGGTTTTATGCAATTGATTTGATAAAGTACAAAATAAACCAACAATTATGAAGACAAATACAATTTTGTATAAGATTTTGTATCAATGCACTCTTTTTTATAAAAGAAGAACCTTTGAACACGAGACTCAAATTTTGCGAAAAATGAAGAACAAAGTTAAAGGATAATTTGATGAGGAAGGTAAAACTTTAAATTTTAAGAACAAACTTATATGAATACTGTTTTCTTTGTGAAAAGAAATAGCTAAAATATCTTGAAATATTTTTGCAATGTTTTGATAAATTGGAAATGCAAGAGCAGACTTTGTATGTATGGGGTATTTTTTGCAAGATAAGTATAAAAAAATCAGGTTGCAGATGGCGTCGATATTTGGTATAAGCCTGATACACAATGTCTACATACAAAGTTTCAATGAAATATGATTAAAAACAATCTTCGAGCTCAAGAGAATAAGTTCTGGGGTTTTACTTTTTCAGCTATTGTATAAGGAAGGTATTATGGACTAGCCATTATACAATAACTGAATTCTTTAACATTTATCTTTTCTGCCGATACGAGCAACAGTCGTACGTTGCTCAACTTGTTATGATCGCTGTTTATGAAAAATACTATATTACACTAACTTAGCATTTAGGCTTGAACATTGTTCTTTATCTTTATTAACAATATTTGAATTAACCAAGGCTATAAGTCTTGAGATGCTTTGTTTAACTTCAAACTTAACTTCCCAATTATAAATAACGAATACCTTTTGTTCCCACCTTTGATTTTCGAGCAACCACAAATACAAACAATAAAAATCTATCAAAAGCAAGGAGAATCTCTTGCAAGTTAACTAAATATTTCTCAAAGATGCAGTACACAGTCCACATACTCTGCATCAAAAATACATTGTGGATGATTGCTCAAGTAGTTACGTATTACGGACACGCTCACATTGATTAAAGCTTAAGATTTTTAGCTCTTGCTGCACACTTCTTTAATTACCTCTTAAAGCTCAAAACACGAACCGCTGCATCCTTATAAATAAGTTAATAATCGATGCTCAACAGCTTTTGCTCAAAGTAAATTTTAGACGTCGAGAGACACTATTAATCAAAACGTGATCGCTATTTCTCTCCAATAAAAAGTTCCTGGTTGTACTATTCAATGGACATTACATCCTGAAAAATAAGAGTCGCAGCTTCACTAGCTGCAAGATGACATCTGATGGATCCCTACTGACCAGCGTTTCTAATAAAGACCATGAGCTGTTTTACCATCCTGAACCCCCAAGTTGAGGACTTAATTCTGTTTTCCTTTAACACGGTAACTTAACACCCAACCTCTATCTAAAGTATGTTTCAGATAGGGTGATACCTTTTCTTTAAAGGCCAATAACTTTTCATCTATTTATCATAAAACGTTCATTTTAGTCTTAAATTTAGATGTTTTTAAGCACTTTAATTTTTAGTATAAATTGAATAAAAATTTTGTGATTTAAATTGAGTATTTTTGCGATTAAAAAATATGTTATTGTTAAAAAAATGGTATAACTCTCAATTTTTCACAGCAGGAAGCTTAATCTTAGTTTGATAAAGCTGTGAAAAAAAAATTTCAAAAACCGTTAAATAAGTCATTTTTTTTCGAGATCTTATTTAGAAAATGTTGTTTAAGTTTTTTGCTTTTTAGTTAATATATGAAATGTTAAATATTATGATATTATGCAAGTAAATTGAATAAATAAAAATTGAATAGAAACCTAGTAACTTTGCGAGCCATATGTACTAGAGACAATAGAGCGCTCCCTGGTCCACAAAATATGATGACTTCTTCTTGAAAATGCTTAGCAAAATGTGATCTCATAAAACTTCGTCAAACCTGTAAAGTACGACGCAATTATTTCAAATTTTTCTAGACATTGCAAAACACATTCTAAATCTTCCCCCTTAATACCCGTCTTCATGTCTGGTCAAAATGTGTGGTAGTAAACATTCACATTGCCAGGCTTACACGCAATATGTTTTAAAGAACGTCTAAATTTCAGTTGAGGCTGGATGTACTTATTTTCTGACTTTCTCTCAGCCTCAGACGTTCTCATTAATGTTCTTATGATAAATTCAAATAAAAGGCTGTATTACACAATAGATACAGAACAAATCAAATTTGAAATTTTACTCCATAGTAAAATTTCACTTCATTTCTCTTTGATTTTATTGCGAGCCTTCTTTTTCAAAGAAATTAACAAACGAAAAATTTCATTATTTCGTCATTTTTACCAATTTTTTCTTTCTGAAGAAATGAATTCAGCCTGGGTATGTTCTTAAGATGTTCTTACTCTATGGCTAAATCTCAACCTGGATGTTATGTCACACAAGGTCCGTATTAAAAAACATGCATTCATCTAAACAGGGACGTCGAAAACGTCCCATCAGATCTAAATTAAACTGCCAGGTTGCTGTGCACCTCCCCAATAACAAACCCAAAACTGAAACAAAGTTTATCACAACCTTCACGTAATTGAAAAAATACATAAATGTGTCGATATGAAACATCAGATCCCTTTGTTGTTGTACAGATAAACAAGGGACATTTTGTTAACAAGGGGATACAGTATGTTTATGATTCCAAAATTGCAGTCATATTGCAGTGATAAAAGACAGCATTATGAAAAGCATTCTGTTTAACATTTTTTTCATATAAACATTTTTATTCAAAAATCTTGTAATGGTAACTAGATTAGTCAGAATAAAATTTTCCATTTTTCATTTTCACTGCAAATAAAGGATGCATATCATAATACGTATTACTTTGCTTCTATGAACTTACAAATCCCTACATTTTACATTTGGTATCAATGAAAAAATTTCTCACCCATTTTATTTGACGCAAAGTTCTAAGATAAATCATTGCTCTATCCCAAAAATTTGCCTTTCATTCTACATAAATCTGACCATGATAATCAATCGTCAATCTGTGACATGTTGAACTGAATTGAACTGCTAAAGTGTTTAAATGATTTCAACGTTTATTATTGTCAAGAATCAATCCTTAATGGTCGCTATATGAGCATGCAATCCATTGTAGAAAGCAATCTTCTACTATAATTACTCAGCTATAATTGGCATCACTTTTGATGAAAACCATAAACAATAAATGCACGAATTATTTCAGCCATTAATCCATATTGTCAGTAGTAGCTCAGTGGTTTATGGAATAATAATATAATATTATAATTATATAATAATAATATCTGCATGTTATTCTCGCTCAAGTGACTTACGGCTAGACCAGCAAAGTGTAAAACATCGTGTCGCGATGACCCACTTGCATTCATCTGTCTAAGTACATTCAATGTTCAAAACTTGACAGGAATGGTTGTTAGTAAAACTACAGACGAGTGCGAGACGAATGAGAGACGAGCGAGACGAATAAGAGACGAGTTAGAGACGAGCGAGACGAGTGAGAGACAAGCGAGACTAGTGAGAGACGAATGAGAG
>JAUBWS010058768.1:0-13274 GCA_032270445.1 Darlingtonia californica | reverse complement strand
CCCCCACCCCCCCCCCCCCCCCCCCCCCCCCCCCCCCCCCCCCCCCCCCCCCCCCCCCCCCCCCCCCGAAAAAATGTAGGTTTAAAATCAGCTAAGGTTGAAGATTTTGTGACGAATTCATGTCATGATTATAGAAAACACTTCAATTTTAGTATTTCCAAAATATTTTTGTACGATGTAGATTACCGTTCGAACAAGCCATTATTTTGAAAAGTAGTAACTATACCCTAGAAAAAACGAGTAAAAGCAATTACTGACAATCTTTTTTAGACGGTTAATGGAATTACCCGGAACCCAGGCTGTATTTTGGTTCCAAGCTCACGTATGGGAAGTCAATTATTGTGGAGATCATTTAAATCACGTTATTATTATGTCCTTCTGTTCTATTTTCTACTATCATACGTTGTATTGTTGCGATCTCGGGTAGCAAAAGGTCCAGGTTTTGGATACCTTTTTGAGACAAACCGTAGCTCAACATTCCGTAATGCTCTGAGAAACAGAAAAATATTTGAGCTTGGTTCTTTGTTCACGTAAAACTATTATGTAGAAAGGTGACCAAGGTAATTAAATTAATTTTGAAATAATTATAATTATTGGCAAATAATTTACCAGCTAAGAAACAAACGTGTGTTTTTCAGAACGTATTTCGTCGAAGTTTGCACAAGCTGTTCTAACAATTTGCGTCGACAAAGAAGGATTTTGGTTTCACCAAAGGAGGAGAGGTGCTTGATTACTGACTGAATATGCGGATCTTGCCAAACTATAGCCTAGATACTTGACTCTTGACGCACTCTGATGAGTGAAGTGGTCAATAAACTTTCTCGCAACCCTTGAAACTGGTTTTGCGTACCGAGAAACGGATACCCGAGACCTGATAGATGCCGAAAAATTAGGATTTTAAAATTGTAGGATATTATAAACAACAAGTTTCAATGTCAATATCGTCTTTAATTTTTTACATTACATAACTGTTATTCTCATAGCCTTAAAGTTGGAAATTTAAGAACACTTTTGTAGTTGTTTCAAATACTACAACTGTTTAGAGAATTTAGAGAATAGAGAAATTGTTTATGACCCATAGAGTGCACAGATATAGCAATTCTTGTATATAGAAGAAACATGGAGCACTCACATGGTTTAGACTACGGAATGTGTGGCCCTTAAGGGTATGTATTTCGATGTTGGAAAAATGCACTGTAAGGATCAGATTTTACTTGTATGCACTATAAAAATCGTCTTATGTTGATTTCCTCCCGTAAACCCTTTCCTCTTCTAAAGTAGTACCAAAAACAATTTCTCTACTCAGCAAATCGATCACTTTGTTAAAAAAACTGCATTTTTTTGCTTCCATCCAAAGGAAAGAAGCATTTGCTACAACAAATACTTAAAAAGCTATCCTGAGTAAGTTGACTTTACAAAAACTTGACAATACTTTCGAATATTAACCCAAACTTAATGCAAAATTCACACATCGTATCTAAAGTGTTTATATTTAGAATTTTAGAGTGAAGTGTTTTCTAGTTTTTATAAGATAATGATTTTTTTTAAGTTTAAGGAAAATGAATCTTCACGTTTTACATATTTTTGTTATAGAAGCTGCAAAAAAATTAATTAAATCGAGCACTGACAGCTCGGTCAGGGCTTCAGTAGCTGTCAGTGCTTCAGTTAGCAAAATTTTGAAATACGCCCCGGACCGTGCAGGAGCAGGTGGGCGGCAAAAACGGCAAGAGGACGAGGTTGCGATACCACCATCAGACGACCCCTCATCAGACGAAGGGGACGGTGTTGAGGACGAACGTTAATTATCTAATAATTTATATAATAAGATGATTTCCTCTATCTATTAGAAAATTGTCAATTTGTGATTGTTAATTAGTTAGATTAAGGAAAAAGCTATTTGTTTCATTAACCATTACCGCAGTTTTTATGTTCTACATATTCTTTTATGCTGCACATACGATCGTTTTGAGAACAAGTGCAACTAGACCCCCCCCCCCCCCACCACCAGGATTCTGCCAAAAATTAAGAGAACATCTTAAGAACATACCCAGTCTATCCAGGAAATCTAAAAAAATACCTAGCAGTAATGTTCTCAGAACAGGTTGTATTTTCCACGAGGCTAGTATTTTAGATCGAAAACATATAAAATGTAGGAGTCCAAGGTACAAAGTATCTGTTCTTTTTTTCTAGGAAAGCCAAAAAGATCTAGCATGAATCAAATCGTCTGAGAACACATACATTTTTTCCAGGAAGCCTAAATTTTCGACCGAATAAATCAAATTTTCCAGCAAGGTAGATTTCGAAATATATAAATTTCTGAAAAAAACATTCCTTCGAAACAGATATGTGGAAAAAATGCCTCGTTGGCTGCTTTCGATACAGAAATTTAATATATATTTTTTTGTCATAGGTTTTTATTATTTATACCAATCTAATTTATCATTTATTTAGTTTCTTTAAAAAAAGCTTCAAATTTTCTAAAATAGAATGCAAATTGATTTCGAACGTCAATGTCAGCAAAATTTGATTCCTTCAAATGGGTTTTTCACAACTTTGCTCGCTGAGTCTAACTTAGAAACGACAACATATATGCGTCCAATACATGAAATTAGAGCAGGTTTCTTAGCTATTTTTCTTAGACGATGACATGAAATATTTCCACGCGTATCTCCTAGGTCAAGCATGATTTATTTGGCATTGAAAAGCAATATTTTAACAGGTGTTATATAATCAACTTTGCTACTTGCTAACGTTTTGGTATAAAATGCAACATTTTCTTTCACAAAATTTATTTATTCTTTTTTCAGAGAAGGCATACACTAGCACTTCAGGCAGAAACATGAAGGCAATCTTCTTTTTAGCTTTCTTAGCTGTTGCTATGGCAACCTTCATTGAAGACGATGGTAGGTGGTTATTCATCTTTTGGCGGGAAGAACTTTTGGCGGAACGTTAAACTTTATTTTGTAGAACAAATTTTCTAGACGATTTTCAACACTACTGCATACCTATTACATTGAGTCTTTAAACTACCCATGGAATTCTAGCAGAATAAGTACTTGGGTCGAATTTTAGGCACTTTTGAAGGCATTGCATATACTATACTATATAGATATACTATATCTACATTTTAAAAATTGAGTAATGGTGTTTTTGCAGCAATAAACTTATGCTCCTAGTTTCTGAAAATGCTTAGATTTTTTAAGATATAAGCCTCCAAAGTTGTAACCTGAGAACAAGAAAAGACAATCTTGGACAATAGGAAGAAAATTGTGATTTTCTGATTTCGGTCATACATTGTAGGTCATAAGATTATAGGTCTTAGGGTTGCGTTTAGATTAGGTGGGGGTCCAATCCAACCTCGTTTCCATGGCTTCTTCACTTCGCTTTTATTATATTGCTCGCGCTGCTCGCTCGAACGGGCTCACATAAAAGAAGAGCCTTCTTCTAATAAGTAAAGTGAAGAGGCTCTGGGAACGAGATTGGGTCCAATCGTATTTTTTGCCTCTTAAGAAAAATAACGATCTGGTATCCAAACTACTCCCAGATATACTAAGGTCTTAACAAGAACGTTCTTGGTTTCATACTTAGTGATTTCACTTAATGATTTTAATGTTGTTTTCTTTTGTTTAGGAGAGGAACCAGGATCCGGCCATGAGATGTCTGTAAGTTAAATTTATGAAGTTTTGTTTATCTCACCTCGCCGCCCAGCCACAGTTAGAAGAAATTTCAAAGAACATTATCTTAACGCTGCTTCTCAAGAGTGTCTAATGCAAATAAATGATCACACATCAGTAGACCTTTTGGAAAATTAAGGACTGACTTGAGCCACGATCTTACGCCGTTCGCATTTCTATTGCAACTGCTCTACCACTGTCTATTCACTATAGTCCATTTAAAAAATGAATATCGGGTTTTGGATTCAAACACTCTAGATAGTACTGATTGTAATATATACGATAGGTGCACAACAATACCACTTGCCGGTACTTTTCGCAATCACTTCTATGCTTTTTCCTTATACTGTGTTCGCCATCTTTGCCCAATATAAAGATGACTGGGTATAGGCTTTGCACCATTCTATAATCGACAAAAAGATCATTCTTGTTCATACGTTTATTGGTAACTGACGTCGTTTCTTAGTTGCATAAAGGTGTCATTTTAAACAATGCTTCAAGGTTAATGAGATGCTTCAGTTACGCTAGGAGGACTAAAATTTCCGTGCCTAAATGAAAACTTTAGGTAATACATTTTAGTAAATCTGGAGATTTTGATGAAATTTAGCACATACACCCTTGGATATTCGAAGTTTTTGGACTTAACCCCCACAGAACCTCTTTGTCTAAGATTTCTTTTGGAGAAAAAAACATGGTTTGGAAATGATGCAAAAGTTGTTATTAAAAACGTTTTTATCTGTTTATACATCAATGACAACAATATTTTTATATTTAACCTATTTGTTTCAGTGTCTTGATCATTACAGGGAATGTAGAAGACACCACAGCCCAAGACGTTGTGTTCCCCGTTATCGTCGTTGCAAAAATCATTGCCTTAAAGGAGTAGGTTGTTTCTTAAAGGAGTCCTTTCAATATCTCCCTCGCTCTTATCTTCCTCACTACAATCACTTAGAACCCTCGTGATGCTGACCATTTTGTCAAAATTGTCATAATCACCAGAGAATTTTACAACACTTCTGAAACTTTCAAACTGAATTTCTCGACTGCGGAATGATCAAAAATAGTAAACTTTGGTATCAAAAGAAACTATTTTCCACCTTTTTTGATAAGCAAAATAGGTGGTTGAATGGACCAATTTGGTCTCGTTTAGACGAATTTATGGCACATGAAGGCATATTGGTATACTAAGATATAAAAAAATTCAGACCTTAAAAAATTCGACGAGACACTTTGGATGCCAGAATTAAGTAAATTTTGGAAAAAGCACTTTCACAATTCTCACACATTTATGTCTTTGTCATGAAATAGTAGAATTGCTCCAAATTTAGATACGAGATCTCAAAGTATGACCCTTTTAAGTGTTAGTGGTAGTTTAGCGCATCGATGGAGCGTCCGTACGCGGCACTTCGGGTGGAGAAAAAAACTTTCTCGTTATTCCCGTACACGGCCCTGTTATCCTATTTACCCGTTTTATTTCCCCGTTTTATTTATTTCTATTGGAAAAGCGGCTGACTAGGAAGTCTAGGTCAGGGCATTTTAAGTCTTAAGTTACATTACATATATATATTTTTTACTTTTCAGTGCTCTAGACGTTTAAGAGAATGCCGAGATTCTGGAAACTTCTCATGTTATAAGGGATTCAACAAATGCAGAAAACACTGTATACAAAAATAAATTTTGTTTCGATATTTGATGAATAAATATCAATGAAAAAATTAACTTCTGTTTGTTTTTGTAAAGCCCATTATTTTAATTTGTCCAAAGATTGTTATGGCCCCCGGCGAGACTCAACCTATGCATTTCACCGTATGGTGCCACCAGTTAACGTATTCTCCCAGTCCTGCTAAGGGTCGAAAAACTACGAAATGTTGAGTTTTAGGCTCCTTGATTTTGGCTTTCTCGGGAAAAATGTTAGTTTCCTAGATTTTTCAAGGTGTTCTGAGACCATTTTTCTTTGGCTAGTTTCTTTGTCAAAGGGCCTTCCTGGAAAAAAACCCAGATATTTTGGGCTCGTTGAATGTAAATTTCATAACAAAAGTTGAGATATTGTGTTTCTGGGACTAAATATATTTGGGTTAAACATTGAAATATTCAAATCATTTATCTTTGTTTCTAGGTTGAGCGAAAATATTTCCCAGAACAAAGAAAATCTGACAAATTATGTACATAATACGCAAAAATAAATGACGTAAACCAACTCCCACAATCTCTTAAAGAATAGGGTAAATAAGTTTTCTATTTTAACCGTAAATAATATAAAAATATGTACAGCATACGTAGCACTTGAGATGGAAACATTTTCTTTTCTCTGAGATTTATACCATGATTCCCAATACCAGGATTGGTGAGAGAGACCGACTCTCCCATCTAATTTATCTGGGTTTATCTGACTTTATCTGGGTTTATCTGACTGATTTTCCATCGCACCTTAGTTTTAATTAACTCTAGTTGATTTTGAGCTTTTTTACCTGGGTTTCCATCGCTGTATGGAAACAGAGGGATGGTTTGCATTTTATTGAAATCTAATGAATTTATAAAATTCACGTCAACCCTTAAAAGACGCATACGCGTTCAAATTTGACCAAAATACGACTATTTCTATGGAAACCCTTATCTTCTGAACATTTACAGTTAGCCCAAACAGCCTTGAAACTTTTTTAAAGAGCTTAAAAGAAGCTTTCTTTTGAAACTAAACTTTATTTTCTTTTTTCAATTTGGTGTACAGAAATTCAACTTGAAAGTTTGAAAAGTAGTGTAAAAATCAACACTCGATTGGTCCTGAATCCTACAAACCAATGGAATGGCATTGAATTAATGCACAGACGGAACCCAATCTCCATCTAACCCGCTAACTTTGTGGTAATTGTAAGGCCATGTTTATATATATAATATATGTAATATTCAATTTGTTCAAATGAATTTATAAAATTCACGTCCGACATATCAACCCTTAATCAACATACCCTTACGTATGTTATAATATGCACTTGGTTACATGAAAGTAGTATAAAAATATTTTAAGAATTTTCCAAAACATTACACGTGGTATAAATATTTGGCGTAGTCAATTTTTTGAAGATGGTCTATTGTTTTGTGTGTTGAAGTTATAGAACAAAAAAAAAGTCCACATAACTTACTCTTTGCATGCATTTCACCTTGCATCCGAAGAAGACGCTTCCACAACGGTTTGGATTGTTTGTTCTTCCAATGCACTCTACCAAATTTTCTGTGCACTGTATAACAATGGAATAGAAGAAAATACATTAAACTGACAAGTTGCAAATGAGAGAGCGATCTTGAAATGCTAACAAAAAGATTCTCATAGCTTTATTCATTTTTTCCGTTTCCACGCGACAACTATATTTCGCCCGCGTGCTTACGGGTTTTTCTTAAACGGACTATAAAATAGTCTAGCTTACGGAACGCAACCGCTGTTACCCTAGGAGTCACAACCTTCGTTTTCGATATTTGGACCAACACAAACGCCGATACTTAGAGTATCAGCAGCCGCTGGTGGAATTCCTACCCTCGACATCCATCACCCATGTATTACGAGACCGAAGCCTTTCCACGTGAGCTATCCACCCTCATTATTGCTTTTAGATTGATCAAATTAAGGAAACACATTACCAAAATCTGCACTCGACGCAAACAAATAGGAAAACTCGTGTTACATTCAGGTAAGGCATGTAACAACTCAGACTAATAAGTCTTTCGACGAAATGAATACAGGATAGACTGCGTGGTGCACGCAAAGGTCTTCCTTAAAAACTGCGTTTAGGTAGAACAATAACTTTACGTTGTGAGTGTAAAATTGCCCATTTTTCAAAACTTTTAAACTAAATCTGCGCATCTATAATCGTTTTCATCATTTTTTGGGTAGTTTAACCATTTCTGCGATGCGAATCTTTGCACATAGTCTATTGTTTTAAGGGGGAACTCTCTCTCTCTCTTGTTAAGGTTCGCGCGGGAGCTTCTAGGTCACTACTATAAGATACAAAACCGCAAAAAATATTTAAATTCCATGACAAATAACCTACTTTAAGAGAAGAAAGACGTTTGCTTAGTGGGACGGATTTTCTCGGTCCCCTTAAATTCCTAACCCAATTTCAGCAACAACAAAAAAAATCGGTCAAGAGGGAACCCCGGATAAATGGGACTCATTTTCTCGGTCCCGTGAGCAGAAAATTTCGCTTAAGTGGGATTTTACAGGAAGTTTCGCACTATCAACCACTTCAGTTAATAATAAAAATTTAACGATTTTGATTGAACAACGTTTTTAATCTTTACATCATATCATTTCTAATTTAACCTTAAGAAGATTTTATCGTTTCTCCTACAATCCTTCACAAAAATTATGAGACGGTCAGTCTCCCCCCTCTCCCCCCTTATCAATGTTGAATTTTTGAGTGACCAGAAACAACATTGAGAAGGGGGAGTGGGGGAGCACGGTCTCAATGTATTTTGTGAGGGATTGTAGTTTGTTTTATTGTTTTGCTACTAAATAGTAACATGTCTAGTTGATTTCGTGTTCGTAAAATCTTTCGTTAAGAAGGACATTTTACTCAATTAGTCTTACTTCGAAGGAGATTCGGTCAACTGGGACATTCGTTAAATGGGACAGCTTTCTTTGGTCCCCTGAGAGTGATTTTTGTTGAGAGTATACTGAAATGCTGAGTTTAAAGATTTCGAATGAGTGGTCGAAAAAATTTTAAAATGTAGAATTAAAGATTGCAAATTGACAATTTGGTCTTGAAAATGCGAAACCAATATTCGACAAAAGTTACCTTCAACGAGGCAAATTCCCGTGTGTATTTAGTTTTTCAGTGGTCAAAAATATTGAATTCCCTTGACACTACACGAATAAGACTTAAATACGAAAGAAAAGATTGCAAATTGCTACTCGTTACTGACAATTGCGGAAGAAAAGATTGCAGCTCGAACCAAATTGTTTAATTCCAAAGTTCTTTCTTCTGCACTTTTTTCTTTCACAATCTTTTCTTTCCTTTTGTTATAAATTGTTAACAGAAATTTTTCACGCAGTAACCCCTTCACAGCTACAATTTTTATAGTCTGATCCGCAAAACTCACAACACCGGAGAGAGCTTCAATGTAAAGGTCTGAGCATCAAACTATGTGACAATTCTTTAAAAGTCGACAATAAAAGCTTATTTCAGTGTGTGCTCAGTCTCCGCCTGTATCGACCAGGTTAAAGTTTTGCCTACCAACTACTTGTGGTTTAGATATAATTGACTTGGTGATTAATTATGAAAGAGTTGAAGAATTACAGCTATAGGTTGTTAATTCAAATAATATTGTTTTAAAGGGTTAAAATTGATGCACGTTTTTTTATTGGAACATCGAAATTTCAGCTGAGGCTGGATTTGTCCATGGAGATAAAAAATTAGTCTTATCTAAATTAAACTAAATGAAATCTATCTTTTTATCTCCATGATTAGTCTGATCGCAGACCTCACCACTCGCAAAGCTAAGTGTTAATACTTCAGACTAAGGATGGATAGACTCATTTTCAGACATTCATATTAATCTATTACAAAGAATTCAAATGAGAGCGGGGTTATAACTACAAAAACCACAAGTATATTGAAATCGCAAAAAGGCCGTTTTTAAACTGAGTCTAATCGTATGATTTAGAAACAGGTCATCGCCGAGATAACCCTACTCGTCCCAATGCTATTCTGTTCCATGATCGCGGTCATCATGGGTATTTTTTATAGCAGAAAACATTAAAAAAGTGTGGGACGAGGTACTACTGTGTATTTTCAACACTTTATTACATTTTTCACATTTTGAAAGAAAATTGACAAACTTACAGTAAGCTCTGAACCAGACCCATAGTCAGCATACAACTCTGTAAAAAAAACAAAAAATTAGAAAAAGAGTGCTTTCATGCTATGACTGTTATGGTAATTAAACATATGAAGCACAAAACACTAAAAGAAGAAAAAATATGTTCTCGAAGTTATACTTAAAACCAGTCACTTTATAGAATCCAGGCTCGCGTGGTATTATATTCACAGCCCGGGAAAGCTACGGAAGGGTGCTCCGAGGGATATGTCACTTCCAAATTTAGCGTACGAGGTTGAAAGATTGAGGTAGGTATTTCCAAAGGTATTTTGGGGATTTAGAATTTTTTTGCGGTTTATGAGAATTTTTGGAGATTTTTTGGAAATGTGTAAGAGATATTTTCCAAGTGATTTACCCCTCGGGTACAAAATCTCAATTTTTAAAATCATGATTTGACATCACTTGAGGAATTTTTGTCATCCAACATAGTGTTTGCGTAAATGAGGCATGTTGTTTTACTTATTATCTTAAACTATTTTTCAATTCTTCCTTTTTGAGGTTGCAACTTTACAAATCTTTAAATCTTCCTAACGGAGCTATTATGTCAATTTTTGTGGAGTAGTCAAAACACCAATAATTTAAAAGAAGAAGCTTTAGGGAAGAGATTTATGTTATCTAGCATGACCACAAAATTTTCAAGTTTTTCGGCAATGAACTCCCGCGTCTGGAGTAATTTAAACAAATTTGCGGGAAGAAAGATTTGTAGATTTAACAAAATACAAAAAAAGTCAGTTCAAACATTGGTAAATATGCAATAAAATTTTAGCTATTTCAAGCGATTTCATCCCGGGAGGCTTCAGTTTAAAACAATATTCCGTAAGTCACTTATTTTGGAAATATTACTAAAAAATTTTCTTTAAATATAGAAAAATACTTTTTATTGAAGAAGTTATAGCCATTTAAAGAGAGTTGCGTATGCGTTTTCAATGTTTTATTTTACGTGATGATGTCATCAAGTAACCATAGCAACCATAAATTTTTAAAGGTGATTTTTGCACTACTCTTATTGAGGATTAACTCCATACCAAATTTAAGTTTCTATCGTGAGCCCACCCTAAGACATTAGCCGCGGGCGTACTAGCCCAGCCCAGGTAGGGTTAAAGTAGATCTCTTACCATCTTCGGAAGCTGTCAAGGCAACAACTAAACAAGCAAAGAAAATGAAAGTCTTCATAATGGTGTGTGTTCCTCAAGTCTCTTTCCGATCGAGAAAATACCTTTCGAAGTAATTGGGTGCTGTGTCGACCACTATATTTAAATACATTTATGAGATTAAACATTTATACACTTGTCCATTCTATAAAACATCGGCTTCTTTGAACCATGCTTGGTATGTTGTGGTTCTTTCTCTTAAATTTCACATGCTGAAATTTTGCCATATGTCGTTAGATAGAAGCTAGACGAAATTTGTAATTGTATACTTGAAGTTAATTGGTTTTCAGATAACACATCAATATCAAATATATTAGAGTTACTTTATAATAATTATTAAAATTAGATTCATCTAATAATGTGCCCTAAATGGTATTTTGAGTCACCTTCAACGTCATTATTTGAAAATTGAAACAGCGTTTTTTGCGAGCTGAGATGTTTTACGAAAAAATAATTTCGCTCAGCCCACAAACTTAAAACTTTATTAAATACAGCAATTTGCTCAAACCACGAAATCAAAATATCTCAAAATATAACAGTTATGCTGGACCGCGAAATTAAACTGACCCAAAGCCAAAAATTTGCTAGGAAATACCGTGAAAATTTGATGCTCGGGTTATATTTCATGCAATAGGGTATTTCTACTAGCATCTCCAATATTTGAACAAAAATTTCACCCCTTATCTTCTTCAGCAAAGAAAATTTCGTCCATAATATTTTCAGCTGGCTTAACTTTTGATCGTTAACTTTTGATCAAGTTCCTAATTTGATAATAGCAAGGTTTAAGCAAATCAAGAATCTACTATGTACGACGTTGCTCGGCCAATCTGGAAATTAGCATGCCAAGCAACGTTCAGCAGTACAATCGGTCAGTGTTTAACGTTATAAGTTGTAGATTTTGGTATGCTTCACTAATAGTCTACGTTGAAATGACAAAGCTTGAAAAGAGTTTTAAAACGAGCACAACTTGACCTTTTTTCACTTTCCAGTTGCGAGAAATGGCCGTTTGAATTTTAAAAAATTTTTAATTTGTAAAAAGCTTAGGAGCGAAAAAAGATGTGACGGACCAAAAGAGGATTGAACTCAAAATGTCGTGATTTTTAGACCAATAGCGGGACTGGGAAAGGTGACCATACTCTTCAGGGTTGGACTTATTCGTATAGTTCCTTACTCGCAATTTCTGTAAGGCACTGACTGATATCCAATTTAGTCGTTTTGGAAAATAATTTCCGTTTTCTAGGCTTTGTCGGAAAAGCGACTGACTAGCGAGTCTACCCCCGAAGTGAAAACATTTGGAAACCTGAAAGAATTTTCGATCTTCCCAACCACAGCTGATAATTTCAGCAACGGACCTCATCGTCGAGAAAAATAACTTTATACCTTAAACATAAATTTTTCAACGAACAAGACTCCCTTTTTTATTTCCCAGGCATGAAGATGTGTAATTTTTATGAATCTCTGATTGAAGCATATAGAAGCTGAAAACACATTATCAACCCAATGATCAAAAGCTTGTTAAAAACAAAATTAGGTTTCTTTAACCAACTTTCAGGAACTGCACTCAAATACACACACTCGTAACTCGAACCATCGAACCCTTGATAACTTTCATTGTGTCTTGACGCAGTACTTCTCATTAAAAGCCTCTTGATAAAACTTGAACATTCGCTAAGGTCGAACACTTTGGTCCCTCGGAGGTTATTGGGAATGTACTGTATTTGAAAACAGCTAAGAAAAGTTTCGTAAACTGATTATGAAATTTATATGATAAGTAGAATACAGTCAATATTACTTAAGTTTTTTTTACCTACAATCATCCACAAAAATGTATGAGACATAGCCAAAATTTCCATTATTTGCAAGTTTATAGTCTGGCGAGAATGTCGATAATTAGCTTTCTATTCAATTTAATCAATGTTTATGATTTTACAGGCTTTTCTCAGGCTTCTTGGAAGATTTGTAGACTTTTTGACCTATGATCCTAAGGTCCTAAGTCCGGCTTGAAACTCTGTCGTTGAAACTCCTTCTTTAGATACACAGTTAAACAAGGTTTTAGACCGCTTGTGGTTTCAAAAGTTCAGGGAAGTTCCCTATAAGTCTCAAATATTTAGAAGACGATTGTAGAAGGTAACATAGGATGGAACAATATTGTAAAAACAGATTTTTAAAAATAAAAATGAAGATGAAAGATATCAATGAACTTTCTCTATTTCTCGTAATATTAATTTAAATTTCAAGATATAATAAAACGCACTATTTATTGTCACGAATTTTCAAATTTATATTTCTTTATCAAGTGTTTAAGCATTAAATTCAGTAACAAAAATCTAATTTCACATATATATTTGCTCTTGCTCTTGGTTTAGAAAATATAATTCTTCAATCTTCGCCATATGTGCCTTTGGGGTGTTTTTGTTCTACTTTGAAGGGCTGTATTTTCGAACAGTGGCGGCCTAGCCAGGTGGGGCTGCGGAGCGCTGAAAATCAAAGAGCGCCGGAATATCGAGTTATGTCCAGTACCGTTACACTTTGCAATTTGCAAGCACTTTACATCGTAAGTTTGCAAATTGCAAAAGAATAG
>JAUBWS010058746.1:0-16032 GCA_032270445.1 Darlingtonia californica | reverse complement strand
TCTTCCTTTGAAAACTGACTTATAAATTCTCTTTTAAAAAAATAATTTTGAAAATCCTTTTTTTTTAATTCGTCTTTAAAAAATTTAAAAAGTCGCAAAGAATTCGTCCCAAAACGTTCTAAAAATTCGTTTTTTTTAGAAAAGTCTATTCAACGTTCGTTTCGAAAGAAAATTAGAATTGGTCTTTTTTGCAGAAGCCAAAACTCAAAATGTCACTAAAAAGATACGCTAGGTTAGCCCAAGAGGTTACTGTATGTATCTATTTATTTTACCCATGCTGTGGCGAGCCGAAGCTCAAATTGCAGCATTGAGCTGATGTGGGCCCTCAATGTGAAGTGTATACCCCATATTTCAAGGCAATGGTCTTGTAATTACATGGCTGATTTATGTTGTAGGTTCTCGCCGAACGCAACCGCTATTTACCTAGCAGTAATGTATAAACTGATACCAAGGAGATACGGATACCAAGGAGATACGATACGTATCTCCTTGCTCATGCATACCGAGTAGACCATAATGCAGAATTTTCAAAATAGATACAAGAATTGGCACTGCAGTACCAACTCGATACAAAACCCTACACTACATGACAGAGTAGTAAATGACGCAATATCATATTTGATACAACATAAGATGATAATTTGCAGTGAGAAGCACTAGAAAAAGACTTTGATCTTGCTAACCTACACAGGGCAGAGTAATGAATTGAGACCCAAACATCAAACGAAACACAACGACTTTACTCAAAAGAAGAGGTTGACGATATAGCAAGAGTAATCACATGAAAATACAGCATACAACAAGAGCTGCAAAAATGAACAAAAAGTCAAGCAGTTCCCAAAGAAAAACCAACCAAATCTCGCAATATTCCATCCAACTACAAAATCCATGAATTCCAACATCAATGGACATGGTCAATAATCAATTAGTTTACTCCTGCTTCAAAATAGGGCAATAACATTCCGAAGAAGAAGATCATCAAATATAAAGGTGATTTATTAAACATTAAACTTCAAAACAAAAAATGATCAAAAATTTACAAGAGGATTTTCTTGATAAAGAGTGACATACTTTATTGCATGAAAAGTCGCGGCATCAAAATTTCGCGACATCTTAATTTTGCGGTTTTCGAGCAAATTTTGGGTTTCACAGCATTTTAATTTCAAGGTTCAGCCTGAGTGTCGCATTTTAATTTGATTTTAATTTTAATTTTAATTTAATTTGATATATACAATGAAGTCTTTATATTATACATGAGCCAAAAATTTCTTCTGTCGTAAATATCGCTCAAAGATAAATTTAGCACCAAACATCGTTTCAAAGTTCATTAACCTTAAAAAAATAATAGTATATTATGATTTTCGAAGCATTTTAATTTCACAGATTAAAGAAAGCGATTTTTCGCGGCATTTTAATTTTCAGTATAACAAAAAAGTACAATTCGCAGCATTTTAATTTAACAAAAATTACCATTTTAGACTGAAAAACAAAACAGTGATCTAAATATAATCAGACCTAAAGGCTTATTGCATATATTTCATTTTTTGTTAAAATTTATCACAAAATTAGTAGAAAACAAATGAAACTAATAAGCATCATTATTACTCCGCAATATTTCTTTGGGAATTATCTCACCAAGTAATTCTTAAATAAGCTAAAAGTTTGAAATATAGACAAATTATTTATGAAACCTTATCAAATTAGCTGAACCTGGAATTACATACAGTGGAACTAACATGAATGTTAATTTTTTTACCAATAGAAGAAGCATTTGTTTCTCCTATTCAACATAATAATGAAAGCACATTGCTTAGATTGTACAATAACCAACAAATTGACGATAAGAATTCAATGTCAGCAAAATCAATTGAACGGAAAATTAAACAAAAACAATTAAATAATACGAAATTAACAACTTAAAAAACCTTTTACTGTTTCTTCTTATTTTGTTAATGCACTGATAAATTTTGTAAATATTTGTTTTTCTTCGTCTATTTTTCATATGACAAAATGATTTTACTCGTGAAGTTACATAAAAAAAGTCCTCACAGAATGATAAAAGCTTAACAATGTTAATTTTTGGACGCCATTTTTAATTCGATGACATTACATTAGTTCGTAGAATTTAGGTCCAATTGAGCGGCGCTCCCCTCGTCTGCTACGAATTAGTGTAATGGCATCGGATCGATAGCGCAGTCGGTAGAGCAATCGCCCGGCAAGCGAGAGGTCGTAGGTTCAATCCCCACTCGATCCGTTACCTTTGCGGTAGTTGGAAAGTCACATTAGTACAGGATCTGTTGATTCATTACAAGATGAAGAAGAATTAAGATGTTATTGAGATAAACCAAGTGCAAACAGAAAGTACCAAAAACATAACGTAAGTGATTCTTCATGGATTCAGGATGCAAGAGAACACTCTTACCCAGTCAGTTATACACACAAACAATGGGCACAATGGAGCCAACAGCATTCAAAATAAAACCATATGGCACTACACAATCTCAAAGTGGTAGGACAAGTTGATACCAAACTAGAAGCAGAAATTGGAGCAACCTAAAAACCACAGTGTAAATAGAAGAATAACACCACATTCAACCACTCCTAGGAGATGAAGATGCAAAGTCCCTGGTAATATCAATAAGGATCATTCCAGAAGATGCTTCAGTCTAAGCAAAAGCAACAGATGCAACAACAGTCAAATTTCAAACATCCGAAAAGCCAGTATCTCTTTCAAATCAGAAATAGAGCCAGCAGAAGAAGAGCCTAATGATGAAGAATCTAAAAGGCTAGAGGCTATTCGGCAGTCTTTGAAGGGAAAGGACTCAAGGTAGGAAGAACTCAAATTTGTCATAGATAACAGTGTACCCCAAATTTCAGCACAGTATAGACGAACCTCACTTGACAAATCACAAGAAATTGAGCATAAAAACATCCACAATAACTCAGAGATCAAGACAAAAGGCATACATTCTACGACCCATTGCCCTTGGATTTCAAACGATATCATCAGCAAAAAAGAAAAATACTGAACAAATGCCAAAGAACATAGACATGAGAGCTGCAAACAAAGCTTACATGAAGAACGAAATACAACATAAATTGAAAGAAACAACAAGATACTTTAAAATTGACCTCAGCCATGGTTTCTGCTGTCTAAATCTGGCAGAAGAATTAAGAGCTATCAGCACCTTCCAGATTAATGAAGGCTTACACCATTTCAAAGTTCTTTTCTTCCGGGTGTCACTAGCAAGAGTGTACTATTTCAAAATAGAGGCAGCTCTCTGAGGTCTTGTTGGTTGTGTATCAATTCATGACAACATATAGTATATGGAAAGAAAACAGAAGAACATGAGCCAACCTGAAGGCATGTTTAGAGAGTCTCACTCAGGAAGGGATCATCCTTTGAAAAGCACAAGACTAAGACAGATTTATTGGTATTAGGACTCTGCTAATAGACCAGAGTATGTCCAGAATTGTCCAGCATAACTCTCAACACCAGAACTCCGAACAACTCTTAGACAGTGCAAGACAAAATTTTAAAGATGTATATAAATTAAATAAAACGTTTTCTATTATGAAATGACACTTTCTCATTTAAAATGACTCTCAAGTTTCGAAACTTGAGGAAAACTCGAAGCTCTACGTACAAACACATCGCTCACGTTGAAATCACCACACTCGTAACGTAACTT
Source organism: Darlingtonia californica (assembly GCA_032270445.1). Classification (NCBI taxonomy): domain Eukaryota; kingdom Viridiplantae; phylum Streptophyta; class Magnoliopsida; order Ericales; family Sarraceniaceae; genus Darlingtonia; species Darlingtonia californica. The sequence continues at coordinate 12,340 of JAUBWS010058746.1, read as the reverse complement.
GAGAGTCATTTAACAGAAAACGTTATAAAGATTTCTAAAAATGTTCACGATGGGAGGGGAGGGGGCAGATTTCTTCTGGATTAGCCCCCAACAACACTGGACATGTCCAGCAAAAAGTTTCCACTTAACCCTTAACGCCTCATTTCCGGACCAGTCCAGGATGAATGAGAAATCTCGATTTCAATTTGACCCTAACCCATGCACCAGGTAGCAGCTAGTTTGTAAATTATTTCCAGAAAGTGGAAACTAAATTCCGTTTAAAGGTCCGTAAAATATAATGTCAACCCCCATCCTTAAAGCTACATATTTTAGCATTTATTGACACTTTTTTGTGTTAAAACAATGTATTGTTTTTGTCCCCCGAAAATGATCACAGGCACTTTTTAGAATTTGAAAAACACCCCAAACACACTCTGTTTAACTCTCCCTATAACACCAGAACATTTCTCAGGCATGTTCTGTTAAGATACAATTTTTATAAGAGTGGAGCAGACGCTGATAGTTTGAATTCAAAATTGCAAACTTGTTATATTTTCAAAAAATGACTTTGATGACTTTTCTTAAAATTCTATTCTTCAAACATTTTCAATACATTTAGATTTTTGACCTAAACTAGTCATTAATGACCGGTAGATTTAGGGTCACCGGCATAAAATAGCAAATCCGAAATCACATATAATTGCTTGATGTAAAACTTGAAAAGAAACTCTAAACAGGTCTTTCTCAATATTTTTGCCGGAAAAATTGAAAAAAAACTGAAAATCCTTTGTCAAAGTTTACTGTAGGCAATCTTATTTTCTAGTATTGTTTAATAGATTATTGTGCATATCATCACAAATTTTCCCACCATAAGCTTTTGAGGTTGAAAAGTTAAGTTATGGTACTTATTCCTGATGTCATTGTTGAAAATATGTCCAGTACGTAACATCCTTAAAATCTTGTCCTCAAATAAGTCCTATTGAGATATTTCTTTTTTTTTTAATGAATGAAATGTAAGTTAAGACCCAGGGAAACATTTCAAAAATCATCAGACTATCTGACTTATTCGAGGACAAGATGTTGCAAGGAGTGCAAAAAATTGGAAATTCAGGAAATTAATTTCAAAGCAAAACATTTTTTGTGTTACGTACGGGACATTTGTTAAGTGCAGGACATCACACCTTAAAGGGCTTCTTGACTGGGCAAAACAGCTGCAAAAATGTTTGAAATTGTTTTTTTGAGCATGATGATTCATCACAGTTATCTAGCCACTGGATGAGCATAGTTTTTAGGATCATTTCTTACATTTTTATTAAATATCTTTAATAACATGCATGTTACCATACATGCCATTGATCAATCTAGCATATTTGACAGCTTATAACTAGAGATAGCTAATGCATTATGGTTCAGGCATATTATGTAGTAAGATGTAAGCTTACAGCAGTTTAAAACAACATTTTTATTTTCAATAGTCAAGTATGGGATTCTTAGTCTTGCATTATACAAGAATGTTACTTACAGCTGCTTACAGGACAAAAAACAAAGGACACAAAGAAAAAGTGTAATAAATATTTTGATTTTTCACATATATGCTATAAGTTTGTGAAAAAAATGAGTACACATTGTAAATGCAGTAATTAGGACAACCATAATATTGAAATACTACTATTTTAAATGTTACTAGTCCACATTAAAACAGAAAATTAAAATTCTTAATGTTTTACTGTCTTTGCACACCCATGCTACACTGAAACCTTTTTCAGGCAAAGATTTTGAGAAAGACCCAAACAACTTGAAATTTGATAAGCAGCTTATTTGAATGGTTTAAAAAAGAATTGCATAAAAAAATTTTGAAAAATTAAATTTTTTCAATATGGTGGATATGAAAATGGCTGCGCTGAACAAAAAATCAATTCTCACCCCAATTTAAAATTACTTTTCTTACAGATAATTTAATTGTTAAGTAAAAGGGAACAACTGTACAAAATTTCATGTCAAAACAACAGAAACGAGGAGCACGATTTATTTATTTATTTCATTCTGTTTTACAGAATGAGAAGACTGCCCAAGATGGGCTACTTTGAATATTTTTCTTATGTTTTTGTTTGTCTTATGGTAAGGTATATTTGTGTCAAATTTTCATGTAAAAAGCATTTTCCTATCAGGATTTATGTAGGAAGGGGGGGGGGGGGTCTCATTGAGCTCATTGAGTTTCTTAAAAATGATATTGTCTATTTAGAAAATCAATGAGTCACTTGTACATGAGTTTCTCAATAATTTTTAAATGTTTGACAGAAGTGAGACATGGCGTTAGTTAGAGACTTCAAGTTGGGAGTCTTTTTTGTGAACAGGGATGATTTTGGAGATTTTTAGAATGGCAAGGAATTGACCAGGTTTCGAAGGAGTGATTGACCACACCTTCAATTACTTTACAATTTTGACTGGGAAACTGTTTGGGCCAGCAGTTTTGTTTACAGAGTATGAGCTGATTATAGATGTTAGCAACTTCATATGGGGTAGTTGATTAAATTAAAGATATTGAGTTAGCATTTTGAGCTGGCAGGTAGTGAGAAAAATTCTTCCTTGTTGGAGCAATTTTGGTTCTTATTGTATCGGCCACATTGGTGAAGAAGTCATTGAAATGTTCAGCTAGCCTAAGGGGGTCTGAGGTCATGGTGGCCTGGTGGATCCAAGATTCACAGACATTGCCAATTGCAGAATATAGAATTGCAGTTATTGTCAACTACCCTGGCACATACCTTACAGCATACTGCTGAAAGAGCAAAACTATATAGCTGTAACACTTTTAAGTTGAGAGTTGAATTTGTGTTGTCATTTTGAGTGCCATCCTTATCAACATTTTTATCATTATCATTGAATTCAGTTTCATGATCGTAAAGCATGATTAGGTCGTGGATTAGGAGTGGATAGCTCAGTTGGCAAGGCACCGGCCTCGTAATTCATGGGTGATAGATGTTGGGGTTTGAATCCCACACATGGCTGCTGTACTCTATAAGTATTGACTTTCGCGTTGGTGCAAATATCGAAAGCAACAGTTGTTACTCCTAGGGTAATAGCCGTTGCGTTTGGTGAGAACCTACAACATAAATCAGCCATGCAATTACAGGACCATTGCCTTTAAATATGCATGGGGTATACACTTCACATTGCAGGCCCAGATCAGCTCAATGCTGTCATTAATTAGAGCTTTGCCTTCGCCTTCGGTTGCCACAGGCACAGCCTGGGTAAAATAAACACATATATATATATATACATATTACATTCATATACATAGGTCTTTTTCATCTTAATCAAGCCTTTGAACTGAAAATGCAAAGTTAACTACCTTGGAGTAAGTTGAGGTTGAGGGAGGTGATCTTTTCTTTGCATTTTTTCAAATACTCAGCCGGTCTGCCGGTGTACTACACGAGTGAGTGAGGCTGACGAGGGAAGGGCGAAAGAAAGGTTAAATTTTTATCCTTGCAATTTTTCTGTGGTTTAAACCACGCGTAACCGTTTTTATATAATTACATACTCACTAGTTCTGATTCTGTGTCTGATTGTGATTAATAGAACTTCTTCTCAGCAACATCCAGCCAGTCACTGCAACTGCCAGCACCAATAGCCCGCGCAGTTGAAACTTGTGTTTATCATTTATTAATTTCCACGCACGTTTTCGAGCGTTTCGATAATCCCTAGAACTATATTGAATTTTACTATTCGCTGCGCGTGAAATAGAAAAACTCGTCGAAGACATAGCGCTGTCACGAAAAGCGAAGCATACGGTATCGACAAGAGCTTTAATTGCTCTAGCTAGAACGACCTGTACTTATGCCAAGTAGAATTTGATAAGAAAGGGAAAAAAAAAGGAGACAATAATTCAAATGCGTATATTGCTTGAAAATAAGTCGAAGGAATTCGTGCAATGTGTCGAGAGGTGGGTTTGGTCAACTAACATTGGGGATGCTGAAACGAGTGGATGAAGAAAGTGTCAATGCAGGGACACGTCCGTAATTAAAAGTGTTTATGCGGGGACACGCCCGAATCGAAAGTACAATAACCCATGTACGAGATAACCTGAAGCTGACTAAAGTGTGAATGCGGGGACACGCCCGAATGTATCAAAACGAATGTATCGAAAGTGCAAAAAGTACCGTTAACCTGACCTTAATAAAAGGTGTTGTGGAATAACCCGACATCCCCAAAATCGATGCCGAAGCCGCACGGGACATAAAACAAAACAAACATATTGTATGATAATTCGAAGCGTAATAAGTAATGTATGTATACTCATAATATGATACAAGTAGTTAAGCACATGCCAAATAACGTGTATAAACAAGCGTAGTTAGTATGACTATGTACATATATTTACAGTTTAAAAATTATGGGTGAAGAAAACTTTTGAAGTGCTAGTGGTACTCATGTCAAACTGAAACTTGAAAATGGAAGTGTCCTGAAGACGTAAGTATCGACGAAAACAGTCACTAGACCAACGACCCATAATACGTATAAGTGTGTCCGAAGCCCCGGCTGATAACGCTGCGGAAGCCTAACAAATGCGGAAGCTGTGTGTGTTAACGTTAACAATGCCAGGTAACTGCTCAAAATAAAAAGGAGGCCAATAGGGTTTGGTCTCAGCTCTAAATAACTTTTCATTGCACTAATAGAACAAAGTCTGTGACCCAGGATAGCAGCTAACCGGATTGTTACACCCAAACGAAAGGGGTCGGTTTTGCTAGCCTTTATATTGATATACATGATGGTTGATGCTGTATTGAACGAGACGTTGCAATTATTTAGGTGCAATACGGGATTGAACTGGGACATAGAACATGTGAATTCAGAGACTCGCAAGAGACCAAAAAATGCAGTCAGGATAGCAGCACGCCACATAGCCTTGTCATGTGGAGGAAACTTGGAAGCTGATAAAAAACCAAGCATAGACCATAAATGGGCAATAGTGATGGGCGCCACTGCACACGGCGATTACCCCTAAGTTAGAAAAGATAACGCATGTCGTAGAATCGAACAGGATGACCATGCATGTGGCTATGATGTTGAACTCCATGAAGATATACTTTCAACATGCGATAAGCCAGATTGTCTCGGGCCAAGAACACAACAAATAGACACAAGCCATGTTCAGATGGAGGAAATGGTTGAAATGATCTCTCTTAACTGAACCGAATGTAACGGCGAGCACCAGACATATAAGTACTTATGGTAGATGGTGATAAAGACTGTTGAAGATAAAACATCAAAGATTGATGAAGGACTGCCAAGCTGATGAAGAAATCTCCACGGGATGAGAAAAAGCATCTGGGCAAAGGGCGATGAACGCCAAGCAATTAACTAAATTTATCATATAACTCCGATTAAATGACGACGTGTTGTGATTCCTTCTTGTTTCCTATCGAAAAAAATGGGACGGGTAAAAAGCTGATTCAATCTTTGAATCAACCAACCTGATTGGCCAATAAATAATTGAAATATTATTGTCATAAAGTTTCCTGAAAAAAAAAACTCATAATGAAATGTAAAACAAGGCATAGCAACGGAAGCCATTTCGACAGCCGAGTTTTTCAACATTGTTGATCACTGGCTTTCAAACAATTTTACTCGAATGAAGCAAGCTATATCAGCAAAAACATTTCCTGGGTGTGTTTTTTGAATTCCAAATGGATTATTTTTATTTCAAATACTGTTTTAAGCTTATAATATTTAATAATCTCCCCTTTCTAGATGATGTTTTGTACAAATTACGAGAGGTCCAAGATGTGGTTGAGTGCTATGCAAGATATGAAGATAAAATGAATGACAGGCTCTATAAACGAAGAGACCGAGGTGGTTCTGGAACAAGAAAATGTTGGGAAGCATTAAAAGATTGCAGTGGATGCCGAGTTTATTAAGATAGCTGTTGCTCTGACAAAAATTGTCGCAACAAATTTTTGATCAAAATGTTTCATTGTCTATGTTATTTTGTAAATAAAAAACAACAACATTGCGTTTTAAACCTTTCCCCTTGATGGTTTTCTATGTAAATACTCTAAGGTCCCGAATAGACAGACCCGCTTATTTTTTTCAAAAAAGATTTCGGAAATTGAATTCGAAAGTTTATAAAATGTTGTAAAATTCTGAGGAGATTTTGGGAATTTTGAAAAATGGTTAAAAATGGGTTAGAAATGACTTACTGCTGAGTTACAGCCGTCTGCGGCTGTTTTAATCAAGCAAGGAAATAGTCAGAGACAGATGCCTTCTAAACTGAATCCGAATAAATTTACAGCGGCTATGTCTTCCACTGTTGTCTTTTTGTGAATGAAAGTTCTGAACATTCATCAATTTCTACTAGCTGCTCAAGTGATCATTGTTGATTTTTCGCGCAAATCCGTTTAATGTACCATATTTTGGAATCTGCGTGATGCCATTTGCTTTTAGAAAACACATAGATGTAAATTTACTTTTCTCTTTACCTCTTGTAAACTTTTCTATCCATATTTTTTTTATTCGTTGTATTTGAACCGTTTAACCGATGAAGATGATTTTTTCCTCAAATTTAAGTTAAGGGTTAGATATTTTGGCAGATTGTATATTTTAGAAAATACTTAAGGTCTTGATAGAAAGAAAATTGAATTTACACTTAGCTCTTTAAGACTGTCGTCTATCAAAAAGCCCATACCAAAAAGATTAAACAACATTTATTTCTGAAATTTCTACACAAAACTTCTGACATATTGATGCATGACTATGGATTTTATCAAAAATTCCAATTGTAGATTGTATTCTGTGGACCATAGTCAGGCGCGGATACAGAGATGTAGCAAAATTTCAGGAGGAGAGTGACAAGTTGTTAAAATGTCATTATGAATTGTCAATATGTAAGAGATAATTCATTTTTAACTACCAATTACTCTTCTCCTGGCATTTTGCTACACCTCTGTATCCGCGGCTGATAGTTTTAGATTAGTATCAAACATTGTGTGGTCATATCTTATAAGGATTATTACTGTTCTAGACGTAAACATTTTAAAAAGGATGATTAAAAAGGCAAGAAAAGGAAATCTCTGAATAACATGAAGTTACTAAGGTAACAGCTGTCAATCGACGTGCTTGACAATGCGCGCAATCATTACGATCCCAACGATCTAGAATAGACTTTAGACCAACACTTTTCCAGATACCGGTGCTTTTTCTGAGAACATGCACCATCAAGGAACCAGGGTATGTGTCTCGTTTGATGCCTTCGACACTGAGATGGAACGACCTTTTCCAATGTCGCTCTTCAAGTTTGAATAAAGGCTTATCCTTCTGGAAGTGAGAACACTTTTATTGTGGTCGATCTTCCCAATATAATCAACTAATATTATGAGAGGATCATCTTTTAAAGTTCCAAGTTCTCCGCCAACCAATTTATCAAGATCTTCCAGATTTCTTTTTGTTTTGAGAACACGTGATACCTTACGTCGGGTTTTAAACCTCGGTGCCTCCCATTTCTCGTTATCTAACGATCCAATGGAGTAAGTGTATCCGAGCTGTGTTTCGATGTTGATGCAACCTTTGCCATTTCTGATAACAGCATATTCGTCTTGGAATGGTGCATTGGCGTATCCATGCACAATATTTGATCTTTTGTCTGATCAACACTTGGTCCTTGTCCGGCTGCTGGTGTGACACATTTCTCTACGATAAAAAATATTGGAAATTTTCCTGGAGGTAATTGCAAATAAGAGAAGCGAGCCAAAGATAATTAAGATGACTTTTCAATGATATTTTACATTCCTCTTCTAATTTTGCAGCACCTCTAGATCAGCGCCTGGATTTAATAATATTGTTAAAAATTGAAATAGCTTTTACGCCCATTAAATAAGAAATAATTGTTAGCTTTCTAATATTTGGGTAAGAACATAATCTTGAGTGGATAATTTTCCCATGGATAAGATTTCGCAATTTTGCGAGTTTTTAGGGCCTTTCAAGAAAAAAAGATGAATAATATCAAGGACATTCTAAAGCTAGCTGGACTAACAACACAGCAATTAACTTGTTGTTTCAATTTAATGGGCTTTTCAATGCAAATGTTGGTCAGCGGCAGTGAATCCATTTTTCAGGAAAAGTGCAATTCCATGTCGAAGTCAGCATATTTTCAAGAAAAGTTTATGACGTCATAATGACGTCATTCTTTAAAAATGACTAGTAATTTAGCATTTATAGAGCAACAAATCTAAAGTACTTTGTAAAATTTTATCACCTAACTCTTTGTAGATCAAAAGTTATAGAAAAATCAATTTTCTGTGATTTTAGCCTGAAAAGTACTTAGTAACAACAACCACGTGACTCAAAAACGCCATAACTCTTGATCTGGTGGTGAAGTGCAAAACTAAATTTTGTTAACTGACCTTTGGCCTACCTATTTTTTCAGCTATCTAATTTTTTCCTTAACTGGAATAGGGTTAAATAGCAAATAAAAGTTCAGTGCAGCTAAGATTTATTTTCGTGTTTGTGTAACACCAAAGAAAAGTTATGATGACATAGCTTTAACAAAAGATTTATTGCTCGTTTGATTTCATTTAAATTAATCACTAAAACAGTTGAATAAACAGTTGTAAGAAAACTTCTTTGTTCCTAAAGTATTAGACTAAATATCTTATATTTTACACCATTGGAAAGATAGAATAAAATGCTATCAATTGGTATAAAACTCGCTAAGATTATTCCAGGTTTTGAAGAAAGTTAAAGCATATTTAAAATGCGGGCCGAATTTTTCTGGGACACACCGTATTTAACTAAAATTTATTCCAACCTTTAGAATCTTCTCTTACAGTGATTTCCTTTGTTTTCCTCCCCCATTTTTTGCCACACTCAGAACATTCGATCGACATTTGCATTGCGAAGAAAGAAAGTAGGATCAAAAGCAGCAATTTCATTGCCCCCCATATCCCCATTTGCACCTCCAATAAAACCGTAGTAGATAGTTCCATTTTCACTCATTTCTGGTTTACTGTAACCACCAACAGCCAGATGCAATTCGTGATGCGCTTGCTCTATACTATCCTCTACATTTTTCCCAGCAGACTGCACACTTGAGAATGTGTTGTAATCTGAATTTTTAAGCATATTTTGGTATAATGCCAGTACACTGTTGCCTTGTACCACACCATCAACTACACTTCCCTCGGTCAACCAAGCTGTTAGATTCTCCTTAAACATTTGCTCTGGGCTTATATTCATTCCATCGATCTTAGTATTGTGGCCATCTGCTATCTTCTTTGCTTCTGATTGATTCTGAATGCTAAGAATACGGGTATCGTCGTGTTGTATAGGGAAGAAGCTTGATATAAAAGTTGTCTGCTTTCCCATCGATTCCTCTTGTCAAATTAAAATGTAATAGAGGGTTTGTGATGTTGACTCCATCAATGAAGACCGTCTTTTGTGTCAGAAGGTCAGGGATAGTAGGGTTCTGTACAAATGTTTGATCCCAGTAATGAAGAGCTGTGCCAGGAACAACTGTTTACAATGCTTGTTCAAGACGAAGACAATAGTAACGATGCCAAAGTGGGAATAAAACATTGTTGTGCTGACAGTATCCACCCCATACCTTGCCATAGTCTTTTGGGGGGTTCAATGGAGGCACTGTACGCTTCTTGAATGGCATCCCGTGATACCTTAAGGGAAGAAATTTTCGCGGGAATTTAATTTCGCGGTTGGCCAAAATAATTTTTTTCGCGGAATTTAATTTCGCGGTTAGGAAAATTATGTAATTTTCGCGGAATTAAATTTCGCGGTTTGACAAATTAGTGTTTCTCTTTATGTATGATCCTTTTTTTTGTTTGATTTCGCGGACGGTCGATTTTGAAAAATTTCTAGGGAATTAAATTTCGCGGTTACCTGATTTTATAAAATTTCGCGAATTTCGCGGTTTTTGCCAAAATCCACGAAATTAAATTCCCGCGAAATTTTATTCCCGCGAAAATTTCTTTCCTTAAGGTATGAAGCAATTGACCAGAAAGAGTTCGGATTAGAAGGTGGAAGTTCTTTAATCCTCTTCCATGCCCTGAGAAAATCGTTTTCATCTTGTGAAAGTCAGAAGTGGATTCCAATTCTTCCTACAAAAAAAGTTATTAAAAATCAAAAACACGCTGTATTTTCACAAACAAATCCTATTCTTGTGCAAAAAATTCTGATGTCAGCATTTTTGGTCATTTTTTCCCCAATTTCTTTTAATATTCTAAAAATTCACATGAAACTCTATGTCTGTGCCAATTTCCATGTAAATTGGATAAAATTTGCGTGTTTTAGGCCCCCAACTTTTTAACGTACATGAAAAAGCCCAACCGGAATAAGGTTAAATCTCAATGGCATGTTTTGACAGAACTCAATTGAGTCTTTGCTTTTTTTTCAAAATTTAACTTTAGTTTAAAAAAAGTTTTTAATTAAAGTTTATCAATAAAAAAAGTATTATATAATTGTCGTTTATCATTGCAGATATTTGAAGTGGTAGACGAAGTTGCTGGTAGGCATATACAATTATTGGCATAGAGCTTTAAAAAATAACAACACCGAAAAAAATAACAACACCGAGCTTCAAAACAGGGTCTTGCTTGTTCTTTTAGAATTTGTTTGTTTATAGTTCGAACTTTAGAGAATCAAAAAATTGTTTGAAATATAGAAATTTTGCATTGACAAAAGTAAATTACTGAATAAAATAGCTCCTCGATTTGTTCGAGTTAAGGAAATTTCGAATACAGAGGTTCAAATTATAGGGGTTCGAATTATATATGAGATTCAAACTAACAACTTAGTGCTCAACTTTCTCTTAGATGCCTCGTTAAAATCTTGAGCCACCTCATTACGGTGGAGTTCAGTCTCTTGCGATGAAAGATAAACATTTATTTAGTGGATCACGAGACAATACTATAAAGAAATGGAATTACGCCAATCACGATCTGGAACAGGTATGTAGGGCGTAAATAAGTTCTGGGTGTCTTTCTAACGCCCAAAGCAGTGGTTAATTCTAATGCCTTGAAGATATGAAAATAACAAGTTACAAACGCCCTAGCTAGCTAGCGTTATGGCTGGTTTACACAGCTTATTTTATAAGTCATACTTTTAATGTTTTCATAGTTTTTAACTATACATTAAATTTGAGCCTGTCAAGTATTCTTCAAGACATTCTTAGTAAATGAAAATTCAATAACAAAAATCTGTCGTTTTGTTCGATCCTTACAGAGGTTCCTGAAAATAGTAAAACTTCTATTATCTTGAAAATTATCTTGCTGTTATTTTTGACACACCTTTCTATTTCTTAAGTTTTAATCTATTTTAGCATCTTACGTCAGCATATAAGGACTGGGTAACAGCCTTAAACTTCGTACCCAATTATGACGTGCTATTAAGTGGTGACAGACGTGGTATCGCAAACGTGCAAGCAAATCAGCACAAGCATCCAACGAGCCCAAAATACAAAATATCTATTCTTTTTTTCCAGGAAAGTCACTTTCACAAGGAATCTAGCCAAAGCCAAATGGTCTCAGAACACTTCGAAAAATCTAGGAAACCACCATTTTTCTCCAAAAAAAGTAAATATCAAAGAGCTCAAAACGCAAAATATCTCTTATTTTCATCCAGGAAATCTAAAAAAAAAACTATCAGGCATCAAATCGTCTCAGAACAGGTCGTATTCTCCAGGAAACTAGAATTTTAGACCAAATACATAAAAATGTAAGAGCCCAAAATAAAAAATATCTGTTCTTTTTTTCCTGGAAAGCCAAAAAAAATCTAGCAGGCACCAAATGCTCTCAGAACTTATCCATATTGTCCAGAAAGCTGAAATTTTCGGTCGAACACATCAATTTTTTCAGCAAAGTAGTTTTCGAAATATTCTCCGAACACATGTAAATTTCTAGGAAAAACATGACTTCCGAACAGATATTTTGCAAAAGTGCGTCGTTGGCTGCTTTCGAATCAGTAAGTTCATGATGTTCTCATTTCATAATTCAAATATAGAACTCGATCATTATTTGATTTACGTTGGTTTCTAGTTAAATATTGATTTTATTTGGGTTTTATTGTTGTTTAAATTTCGCGTTTTGACATACTTCTGTTAAAGATACATTCCCGAAAATCTTTTGATTCTTTTATTCGAAAGCGCTCAGAAAGTTACAGTATCCTAAAATTTTCGAGTTCTAAAACTTAATAAAACTAGATATGGCCATCTCAAATGTGGTCAATAAGGAATCAAAACATTGGTGTGTATTTGTTATACTTTTCTTGTGTTTTTTCCGCGTGTTGTTTTTGTCTTTCTTTATATATAAATGATTTATTTTATAGGCGAGATACCAGCACACGGCAAAGCAATTAATTC
>JAUBWS010058745.1:0-30553 GCA_032270445.1 Darlingtonia californica | reverse complement strand
TACCGAAATAATAGCGTTTTTCAACTGCGCATGCGCGTTAAAAATTCCAATTGTTCCCATCATCTTCGGCATAGCTAGGTTTCTTTGTAAAATATCAATGCCGACAAATGATAATGACATAACGACTTGTTAACAGGCGAAAAGTTCCCATTTCCGCGCGAGCACGGATACCGTGAACTGAGAATACGCTTTAGCATGCTAGTCAGAACTGCCATCTCACGCGTAGCGACGTCGTGTTTGTTTGGTTTGAGAATTTATTTCGAAAAGCATAAAATAAAATGGAGATAGTCCTTGAAATTGCAAGATGTTACGATACCTGCTTCTGTCAAAATTTAACACATTTTTGATAGATAATTCTATTAATATAAATGAATAAATTAAAATCATAAATTAATCTAACGAATTTAAACTCTTGGCTGAAGTGGGTATCGTACGCAATTGTAATTAGTGGTAGTATTAATTTATTCGGTTCAATATCTTTATATCCAAGAAGGGACATGAAAATACTTGATTCGAGCTAAAATCTCACAACCAAACAATTTTGTGACATGCGATTGATCAATTCGCCAATACCTTGTCAAAAAACATAAACTTTCTTTCACTACGGACTTGTATCAAACATCTATGTATACTCTTAACTTTCAAGAAGTTTTGTTTGAAAATTAGATATACGGCAATTTCGTCCATGAAATTCTCAAGAGAATGAAATCTTACATTTACAATATGCTTCAATTGTCCATAGAAAACGATTATTCAACTTTCGTTCAAAACTCCGACAATGTGGTAAAATGGGGGGATAAAGAATATGAAAGATTGAAGTTTCTTAATTTGTTTTTAGATATGCACTGAAGAGAAAGTTTTGAAATTGATGCAACAACAATTGCAATGTTTTGTTTTAGTCACAGGAGTTATAGAGTAAACATAGATTAAGTTTGTTTGGCTATATTACTTTATGGATAGATACTTTTTACCGCAGTGTCATAAATCACTTTTTGAGACCTCTTCATTTTGATAAAATCTTATCTTTCGTTGTTCATCTTTCGAATACTTCTATTATTGATGCTGTTGAATTCAAATGCAACAAAATGAAGGAGAACAAATATTTGGAGGACACGGACCGTGCATTTATGTCACTTAAAGAGCTTTCAACAAGTACTAACCGCAGCAGCACCACTGGAAAGAATCATAAAGCACCGCTTGGACGCACTGTATCGCACCGCTGTTTTTACCCGTAATAACTTACCGAATAATACTTATGTATAAAAGAAACTTTTCCCGCTGGTAGCTTGATGTTCAAATAAGGCGAAACAGACTAGTTATGACAAAACTTTAACCATTTGACCTACTTATTTTATAGGCAGATGTGAAAGAAATCAACATACAAGGGAAGTACTGTTTTTGTTTTCAATAAGTTTCAAAGATTTCTTTTGTATCTATATTTTGAAAAGGTTTCTGGTAAGGTGAACGGGTTTTTCACGGCATTGTTTTCAGTTCATGTTGCTTTGCCAGGACGTTAGAAGTATCTGGTCACGACAGAGAATTTCTTGGTTCAGTGACTTGTTCAGGACCATTGTTTAGTGTCTGATCCGGAATCCTTTTAGTTATATTTGATCAAGTGCATAGGTTTTTCATTGACATTGTTTCGGTTCATGTCACTTGACAGGACGTTAACAAACGGAATTATCTGGTCAATACAGAGAATATCCTCGAAAAATGGCTGTTCAGGACCAATGTTTAATGTTGAATTTTGAATTCCTATTTCTTAAGATGAGCTAAATCCTTTTTAAGAATAAAAGTGATACTAGAGAAATCTTGGAGACTTATCTCGTCTGGGAGTGTTTGTGAAAGGTTGCAGTTCGTAATAAAGTTCGATTTCCAAGATTTCTGTACCCATTTCAATATTTTGAAACGGGTTTAAAACAACGGGGTTCTTTGTGAGCTGAAGGGGTTTCCCATTGGCATTGTTTTCGGTTCATGTTGCTTTTCCAGGACGTTAGCAAACGGAAGTATCTGGTCACGACAGAGAATTTCCTGGTAAAGTGACTTGTTCAAGACCAATGTTCAATGTTGAATCTTAAATCCGCATTTTGTTAAATTGAAAATGATTTTCATTCTTTAAGACAGAAACCTTGGAAATATACGCCTAACTACTCATGTTATTTCATGGCAAGTTCGTAATCAGGTTTTTCTCAAGGATTAAGTATAAATTAGAGATCCAAATGCTTTTCATTTTGGGTTTTCGTCCTTCATTGTATTTGCATTGAGTTATATATCATATATAGATTTAAATATATTTAAAAAAGTATCAAGTAATCTATGTGTAAATATGGATGTATAATATAAGATAGGTTTTAGACCCGGGCATTTTAGGATAATTAAAATATAAAGTGTTGTGACTTGTGCTAATATAAATGAGGACTTTAAATGAGGAAATTATGAAAGACTTTTGGTATTCTACTTTATACTTCATCCTTTTCAAAGAAGGGTCTGGCTATTTCCAGCATTGTTTAGTTTCAAGTTTTTTATTTTGATTTAAGTGCACTATGAAAAAACATTATTTTTCTAATTTCTCTTCAATTTTTGTTTAGATCTGTAGGATACAGGCGTTTGTCCTTTTTTGAGCAAACATAAATAACAGACAACATTATGTAATGGGTATCAAAGTGACCCCTAAAAGGAAGCAAGCCGACAGTCCAACACCATGCCAAGTTCCACAAGTCATCAGCTTCTCTTTCTGTCGATCTTTTTACTAACAATATTTTCTATAATTCGTTTCACTCTCTTATTGTATCAATTCATAAAAATCTTTTCTTTTCCATCTGTTTTTCTTACAAATTTATCGTACCGTTTGTTACCGTACCGCATATTAACCGTACCGTGTATTACCGCACTGCAGAATTATCGTACCGCTTATTACCGCACCCCAGATTTACCCTATCGTATATTACCACATCGCCGATATTACCGCATCGCCGATATTACCGTACCACAGATTTACCATACCGCAATTTTACAGTACTTTTGTTCCACAAACAAGCATGTAAAATTTTCCATGAATACATTATATTGCAATATTTCGTACCTATTTCACATATTGTGGAAAACCTATTTACCGGGGAGGAGAATTCTGTATAAATAAACTTTGAAATTTTACTTTTCAGCACAATATCCCAAAACTTCTTTATTGTATTCCAAAGGTTTTGTTTATATCCCTAATTGAAAACAACGGTATTGTTTCTAGACCAAGCTCAGGATGTTGATGATCGGATGTATTTGGTCAAAACTCTTGTTAAAAATGCTTGTGAAAGATTCAGTATTTAGTTCGTTTTCAATTACCCCTTCTCATTTTTGGTACTAACATTGAGCTGAGGTCCATTTGAGTTTTTGCAATATAAGTAGTTTTGGAATACCAATTTCTGTCTTGGCTTCAATCAATCAATCTTTCACATCAAGGTAAATATGCTTTAATTTGTTTTCATTAAATGTTTTCTCTGAACTTTACTTTATTAACCAGGGCTAACCGGTAATCTTCATGCTATTTGAATGGAAATTTCCTGGAATGTGTTCCAAACGCTACTAAACAAATGACCAAGTTTTATGACGTGACAATCTCAACTATGCTTTATGCAAATTTTTGCCGTTTACATGACCATGCCGTATTACCGTATTACCAAGAAATTTGCGACAACCGCTTGTAAAAAGTTGCACTCTATTTCATCTTACGGCTTATGGTTGCTACATGGCTTAACTAAATTTCTTCCAAAACATTAAAAGGCTTTCCCTTTACTCGCCCGGCATTTATTTAACTTTATTCCTCCATCTTTCAATGTCATCAATACTCTACGTTCTATTTTTAAATTCAGTTAGATAACTAGCCTAGATAAGTTAAGTAACCAGTAAGCTACAATTCGAATTTTTCGTTGGAAAAAACTGAGAACATTTTGGGTGAACTAACCTTTTCTTCAGAAATTCCGTTGCATCTGGAAATCATCGTCACTTTAGTCTGACATTATTTTGCATTGCATTGTGATTATTTTCATTGAAAATATTTCAAACCCAAGATGAATACTACTTTAAATCTAATATTTTTGCAAGCCTAGTTGAACTTTTTCAAGATTGTAAAGAGTTTGAGTGGGAAATGAGAAAACTTAGCATTGATTAACCATAGGCCAAAATAATTGAGGTATGTTGACAGAAAGTTTCATAGGAATTGATTGATCTTCAACACAAGTTACTGAAATATTTAAATTTTGGGGAGGTGGGTTGTCGTTAGATTTTGCTTTCAGGCCTCGCTTACTGCATAGTTATAAATTCATTTATGATTTTACGGCTCGCGCAACTTGGACTACATGGAAACTTTGGCACCATTAATGTTATGATAAACATATATTCTCAGCTACTTTACCAGTGTCACAATGTGTTTTTCAAATTGCGTGGTCGTAAATCATTTAACTGTAAATTACATCAAAATTATCGTAGCATCTTAAACATATAATAACTTCAGTTTAATCTAAAATTGGGTCATGTGGGGTGAAAGCAAAATTTGATGCATTCATTGAAAATCTTTCATGGTAATCTACTATTGTGAAAAGTTTCAAGCTTCTACCATTTCTAGATTTTGGAAAAAGTTGGAAATTTTCTATCTCCCCGCAATGTGAAAAGGGGTGCTCCAAACCCCATGAGAATATAGTCTATCAAAAAGAGAATAATTGAATATTATATACATCGTTCGTAAAATCAATATTTTTCAACTTTAAATTTGCAAATATTCATGTCGCAATATCTTTTGTTAATTAACAATAATCAATAATGTATCCACCCGACTCTTATTACACGCGAGCTAACAAAGTGAGCGAAGTGAGCCTTACCCAAAACGTACGCACATATAAAAATTACTATAGTACGGTTTCAAAAATTTTGTAGACGCTTTTTTTTGACCGGTAACAAAGTTGAACTTTTTTTTATTTCGCTGAACGCCAAAATATCCAAATCAATTGTCGTCTCCACAACGCTGCCCATATGCTTTTTAGGTGGGTGAGAATTTTATAAACAAATCAAAACAAGTTTCCTCTAAAATTTCCTAGACACTTGTGAAACTGATGCACACATAGAGGGAAATCTTTATGTTCAAGCTTATCGCAGAGCAATTGTGCTGTGCTGTAAGTTATGTTAAGTTATGCTGTAGTTATCTATCTTAGATTCTAAATGTCAAGCGAGAAAAATCTTGAAAGAGGAATTCTTAAGTTCTAGGTTTTTCTTTTTAATGAAACTTTGTTGGAAAGGTGACCCATAATAAGTATTATGTTCACTTTAATTGTTGTACCTAGGCATGGTCAAGCAGGCGCACTTAACTGGAAGTAATGAAATTGTATGCATTTTGCCTTGCATTGCCACTGACAGCACACGATGCTTCGTGTTGATCACTTCTCTGTCTACCATTATTAAACATTCAAAAACAAAATTCAATTAATGAGGCTCGAAACTTTCAAAAAATCGATTTATTATATATTTAATTATTTCAGGACTGCTATTGTGCATCAAATTTTATAGAAATGGCCTACTACTATAAATATCTTAAAGTTATAAATAGCAAACAATTTTTAAGAATGTTAATATACTAATATATATATACTATTCGTAGTATGTCTTAGGGATCATCCATAACGTACGTACGCTAAAATTTCTAAATTTTAGACCACCCCTCCCCGTACGCTTTTGGTCTAACAACCCCCCTACTCCCCGTACGCGCGTATGCTTTCACTTAACCCTCCCCTAAACTCAGTGTACAAAAAAGCCGTTAAGAAAAAAAATTCTCGAAACATGACTATTTTTATATATGTTTTTCGTTTTTCCAAGAAAGATGGTTTACAATAACTAACTAATTTCGAAAACAAAACACAAAATTTCTTTTTTGATAGCGTACGTACGCCTCACGGTCGACAAACCACCCCTACCCCATACGCTTTCATACGCTTCTGATTATTCTACCTCTTCCTCCCTCCCTCCGAGCGTACGTACTTTATGGATGGTCCCTTACACGACTATACGTTATTTTTGCTTCGTACATTTTTACAATAGGATACCCATTAAAACGAAGTTAATTGATGATTTGCAGATTAATGACCGTATCGAAAGAAAGAAATCTTAACTTTTTTCACTCAAACACTCAAATTTTTAAATTGAATTTAATAGTTTTGTAAAGCTTAGTAAAAGACTACCTAATGGTATAGAAACCGCAAAAAACAATAGGATATTTTGAAAGAAATATCTGTTTAAAACTTGGGGCTACTTTTTTCGGGACACCCTGTAGTGCTCCAAATTATCTAAACATTAAGATATATAATATTAAATAAAAACAATATAATGAAATATTATAATATGAACACCATACCCTGGATACAAAGTTATAGGCATTTGAAGAAGAAGACTAATTAGATTTTAAACGAATAAAAGTCTGATCTTTTCAATTCACTTTAAATTCTTAGTCTTCTTGATCGTATATGTTCCTTCTGCGATAGTTAATTCTTGTGATTTTTTGTATTTCTTTAATTTGCTGTTTCTTGAAAGCACCCTGGATGGCATATTTAGTGTACCCCATTCGCTCCAGCATTCTCTGGTAGTTCACGCGTAGCTGTGATAAGTTTATTATTTGCCGAGAATGTATTGTTTCCAATTCATTAACTCTGTTCTTAAATTTATCGTGAAAACTTGCCACCAAAGCGTCAAATTTTGGGTACAAAGTAAGGCTGCTCGCTACTTCTTCTAAGAATAAAGAATATCAAATCATAAAATTCTTATTAAAATTCAAAAGCTATTTGCGAAGTTTGCAAATATTGAATTTCATCTCCCTACTTGTACAACGCTGGAAATGTTTAATCCGCATTCAAACTTTCTACAAAATATTTCATAGTTCTTTCTTATTTCCTTAAGATATTTTGCCAAGTAAAGCCAAGTCTTTGTTTAAAACTATTCAGTAATAATTGTAGTAATCGAGTTAACTTCATCGACGGTTTAAATAAAACTTTGAATTCTGGTTGCTCAGGATCGCCAAAAGATTTGATGATTTTCTCAAAGCCAATGTTCCTATTACAGGGGTTACAGCTATTTTACCATTAAATAGTTAGAGGTCCTCAATTGCAACGCATTGAATTTCTAAAAAAAACCAATAAGGTTTACAGGATCAAGAAGAATTGATAGCAAAATAATTATACCTTTGGGCGCTATAGTCCTTTTCCGTCTTAACCGATGCAACCACAAAATGATACCAAAACCACACAAGCATGCAAAAACTATTCCCATATACTTTGATATGATGAAAACTTCTTCCTTAGATATCAGCTCTGATTCAACTGCGTGTTTTTTTGGCTAAAAATTGTCATTGAAATATATTTGACTTGATATTGCTTAACTACTTTGTTCTTAATTCAAATCTGACAATCTGACGATTTCTAAAGGAAAATGCTCTTGCCCTGACAATTTCTTAATACATAAACTTCAGCTAGAGTGGGTATGACTAATTTGCATACGAAAGTGTTACTTTTCCCTATCTTTCTTTCCAACGAACCGCCGATGGAAGTCTCGTCCGGGTATATAAAATTGAATAAGTTGCCTATTGAAAGATTCTGATAACTTGGCAAAGTTATGATATATACCAAGAAAATTTTGTTTCCAATATTTAGAATTAACTGAAATTAAACATACATATAAAACTGGTATCATCTGTTTTGAAAATTCATCAATCAATGGTCGATTTGAATAAACAAAACTCTTTACATCCTCTTGTATCGGCTCCAACCCTGAAGATAGCACGATACCATAGCCACTGTTTGTATCAATAATCTTGTACACTACTAAACTCAATTGTTCAATATCCTCCTCGTAGCTTGATGCTACATTACCATCAATGAGACCTACAATCGCTTTCTTCTCAGCAACGGCCTGCAATACGTCTAATGGATCAGTATAGTTCATGGATTCATCTATAAGAGCGTTTCTTTGGATAGCCAATGTATTCTCATAGGACCCTTTTAAAACAGCAGTCTAAGTGAAAACGTGAAAATGAATAATATTTGCATGAATCTAATCTACAGGGTGCCCAAAAAAAATGTAGCCTATTGTAGAAAATGTCATGAGAATTCATCAAAAGTACCGCATTTCAAAACAAAGGAGAAACTAAAAGTTTTCTATGCTATTGCTAATGACATTTTTACGAGAGGCTACATTTTTATGGGACACCCTGTAATTCCCTTAACTCCGAGCTGGAGATTCACAAAGATAAAAGTAGACCGGTTTCGGCTTTATTAGGCCTTATCAGTAATACACAAGGTCTATTTTACTCTCCACCAAACAGGTGTTTATTATTTAATGAGTTATCAATCATTTTAGATATAAAATATAAATGAGGAAACAAAAAAGGCAAGCTCTTTAAAACTTAAATAATGAATGTTATATGATCATTCATTGTGCCTGCAGGATGTAATCATTAATAGGCTTAACGGAGACTGGAAATTTCGAAATTATTAATGGATATTCAGCGTTGTATTCCGCATAATTTACCTTTGTTCCGTATAGTTTGATATCTTGAGGAAGCTCGCCAACCGTCATACCCGATGCAATAATGCCGGTCACGAGTCCCATGATAACAAGCCCTCCAAGAGTCCAAATTAACATCAAAGCTTGGGATGCCTTGTTTGACGGGACAAAATCACCATAACTAATGATAAGAAACAAATTCACCAAATACTGAAATTCAAAAGTCAAAATCACCATAACTAATGACAAACCGTCAACATACAAAATAGTAAAAAACAGAATCATTACCAACTACGAACATTTTAAAATCACTTAAAAATTATAAAAATTCTTTTGTCAGTAGTACAAAGAACTAATTGAAAGCGTACCCGACTGTTGTCATAGTAACATAAGCAAGCCATAAACCTTGCAAAGATCCAAGAATACTTCTATCTCTTCGAATTTCAGACTCTTCTGATGGTTGTTCCTAAAGAAAAAAAATGATGGTTTAGAAGCAATGACCAAACGACGAAATGGGTGATTAAAAAAAAAGTTAAAATCTTTGAGTGAATATTTTGAGGTATCCAAAAACTTTTTTTACTTAAAATTTTATTTTATTGTATAGAGGAATAACTAACTTAAAGTTTGGTATATTATACTTCAATTTTCGTCCAGTAGATCAATTGTTATGGATAAAAATGTTCAAAAGTTATTTTTCAAAAATTAATAAAAAATGGTAAAAAATGGCAAGCAAAATATTTTATATGGTATTAAGTGAAAAGCTAAAAAAAACTGATATATTTTGATTTTATCGGCTTTGGAATCTTCTTGTCTATAGTGTAATATTTTTAAACATAATTCCAGACCATACAAGGTATTATTGCAACACCTACCCTCTGGTAATTCAAATGAGACTAGGACTATCAAATTTCTAAATCCCTGCTCATTTGACAGAATCATATAAACCTACGTTACTAGGTACATAACTTTTTGTAGTCGGCAGGCAGGAGATTTAGTAACACTTACCAAAAACCAAAAAAGCCATCCAATAACGGAAGAAATCAACAAAGCAACTAACATAACAGACCACGCATTGGCTATCGACTTCAATATTGCCATTATTCCTAGAACCTTCATTTTCTCCTGATATATAATCATTGCAGATCCTTGACTCCCGATTATCCCAACATAAGGATAAGCACCTTGAAATAATTCCACTTCAAATCTACCAAATACCGGGAAAGTTAGGTGTGTTCCTTCAATGCTTTTCCTCAAATCCGAATCACGTATTTTCCTTGAAGGAAAGCCATTTGCTGTTTGGTTGTAGTAGACAAAAGACTTTTCATAGCTTTTGCACTTGCTGCAGACTTCAGAAATGATAATATTAATCAACGATGGAAACAAGCCAATAATATTACGCTGCCTAGGATCTTCAGCGTAAATGTATGGTTTGGCCATAAGGTAGTTAGTGTAAATAATCTCTGGGCAAGTACAAGTTCCTATTAGAAAAAGAGTCAAGAATAAGAGTGTTTTACGGTTAAGTTGTGGGACAAGATGTGTTTAACACTTTTCTCAATAAGCTACTGGAGATTAATTAACTTTCTCATATTCCTTCCCTTTGTTTTCAAAAATTCCTAACCTGCTTGTGCGACAACAGAAGATATGTAATTTCTTTGAAGATTATCTCCGCAAATTAACTTTCACTAAAATATGTTTTTCAATGGTCAGTTACAATATTCTTTTGATAAAGGGGATACGGAAGTGATCATACAAAAGCATATAGGGCAGAAACAGAAAATCTCTCACGAATTGCCTAGGTGTTTGAAGTTCTTTCTAATAAACATCCTCTTAATGGACCCAATAGTCCCACTTAGTGGACAGCAGGTTTATGAAGTCCACATATCCCAGGCTCTCACTTATCGAGAGTCAATTGTAACTACAATACAATAAGGTACTCACCTGCAGTGAACACGTCGGCTGGTCCGTCACCTTCACTGGCATAACCATAAATTGAAATTTGGTATACTGCGTACGGTTGTAGGTCAGTGATCACGTGAGAAAAAACAAAGCGATCAAAAGTGATCAATATCTCTGGGATTCCTGCTAGTACTTCTATATCTTTATGCCGAATCATTCGATATCGTATTTTGTAGCCTTTCATGTCGCCATTTTGTTCTTCTTCGGGAATAGCATCCCACGTGATATTGATAGCATTGACGCTGTAGTAATCGTTTACAATCACGTTTGGTGGCGGAACTCCAGGAGCTTTAATAATAACAAACAAGAGTCTTTAAAAAGCGATTGCTTTCTTTAAAAAGCGATTGCTTTCTTACGCTATCAATCACTCAAGTAAGTTGTTTGACTTCAATTTATTCTTTAAGAAAAATCAGTCAAAGACTTTCTGGGCCCACAAGCTTCCTTTTTTCTAACTTTACATTTTACATGAATTACAAATTTACATTTCTGTCAAGAAAATTTTGCTTTTCTGATTCTTCGAATTAGAACTTAATACTTCGCGTGTTAAACGTAAGCCCAATAGTAACTGGATTTATAGAAACTTCATAAAAGATCACTAAAACTATTGAGTTGCCTTATACTTGGATAAAAATTCATGTGGATTTTACTTCGTAACTTTCGAAATATTTACATTTTGCGTGAAATGGATTTTGGGGTTACAGATGCAGTGTTTGCCGCTTCCTTAAGTTTTTTTGCAAATTGCTGTCATTTGAATTTTGCGTGAACTTGATTTCGCTATTTTCCTAAAATCCGGAAAACAACAAGTTCAATTCACGCAAAAGCTTAGCTACGTAAAGCAGAATTGCTTCAGATACTTACGACCAAAGGGCGTAGTTAAAACTGCCAACGATTTAGGTCCCTGTCCGGCTGATGTAAATCCGGCCACCTCAAACCAGTAAACGGTGTTTGCTTTTAAACCAGAAATGGTGCGCAGCTGTAAATTGGGAGGTACTTCTACAGTTTTCGTATCATTACCGAAATATTTTCGATAAATGATGACATAACCAGCCAGTGTTCCTGGTATTTCGTTTGAAGGAATGGCGTTCCAGCTGAAGTAAACTGTTTGGTAGTCAATTACACTGTACTCGAAGTTTGATGGTGCTATATATGGTACTGTAATTTGTAATAGTAAATATTAAGTTAGAACCTGCACTATTGAGTAAGAAACGGAGGCATTGAATTAAAACAACCTTAGATAATAAAGAAACAATTATAAACAAGAAATAATAATATTTTTATTTAGATTATTATTTAGCATGCATTTTTTTCGTTTCGGGACTAATTCTTGACAACGAGCTCCCAAATGTTATAGTACATATGCTTTGTATCATTTCATTAAATTGTCGGTTGCCATGTCTTAATTTGATTCAAAACGAGGCAGGAGATGTCAAGGTTTATCTCGGGAAAGGTATTGTTTAGGTGCAAGAATAAATTACTAATTATGCAGAATATGATTTTCATTCTGAGGATGATAACTAATCATCTATTTGCAGACTGCATCAGAAAAAATGATCAATATATTTGCACTTGTAAGGTTTTTGAAAATTTACTACAGTCCACAAAAATCTTTTTGGCAAATATATTCCACCTATTACAATGCCGTTTCACTGATTAGTGGTTAGGGTGTAAATTAAGTGTTTCAGAAAAATTGATCTAAATGGTTTGAATGATTTTGTGGACCTAATATCTAACATAAGCAATTTTTCTTTGCATTTTCGAGCTGATCTATTTAAAATCCTAAGATTTAAGTATAGTCTTTTTGTTTAGAACTTAGCATAGAGATAAAGGTAACATCTTCTTAATCGTCCATTTGTTTGCGTTGATAGTAATTACACTTATCATAAACTGAAGTTAAACTACATCACTACGCTATGCATTTAATTTTAAAACAACTTGAAAATATGGATTTATCTATGTTTGCTTTTAGTAGGAAAAATACGACAGTTTGACTTACATCCTTCAATAGTTTCAACCTTTTGTTCTTTAGATGCAATACCATTTGAAAACTGGGTGGACGCAGTCATTCTGATACCATAAAAATGACCAGGTATTAAATCTACCAAAATGATCGAGTGATTCTTGGCGCCAACATGTTTCCAGGTTAGATCTTTTGTCAATGACCGATAGTAGATATAATAAAGATAAATATCGCCATTTAAGGATGTATTAGTTACGGGTTTCCAACTGACATCAATGGTGAACGGTGTCTTTGAAACTGCTGTAAATACTGGTGGCTCGTTGGGAACTGGAAATATGAATCATGAGTTTTTATGGTGTTTGTTCGATGTGAGTGAGGTAGACTTTATATCAATGCTAAATCAAAATATGGTGAAGTCTCTACTCCACTCCGACAGTTTCTATACTAAAATAATCTAGAAGTGTAGAATCTGTCTTTCAAAAACTATTACTAACGCTCGTTGAAAGATTTGATTTAAGCATAACACATGTTTTTAGTATTACGATTCGCAATTTTTTTATTGATCGGATTTTTATGTACAGAAAAAGAGAACACAAAGGACGATGTCGAAAGCATTGCTTCGAAACTCATTATTACCGTCATTTGAGGTTACTTCTATGAAAGTGACATTCAACGTGTTGATTCGTTTTCCATAATCGATAGCATCTTGAACAATCAAAGTTTCTATTGTAGAAATTCCCCGATATATAATCGTAAAATTGCTGATGACACTGCCCCTCCTAGAAAAAGAAACAAAGCTATTAAAACACATTCCACATGGAAGATGCATTGAAGAAAGCAAAAGTTTTGGTATCTGCTGAAGATTGTTCGAATGTTGGAAAATCATTGGAGAGACCGTTCCAATAGACTACCAATGAAAAATTTGGACTTGGAATTGAAGTTAAGCTTTTTGATTGTGAATTTAAAGGATCTGAGAATAAACTAAAGTAAGTAAGTTAATTAATATAGTCTACATTCGAGGTTAATATATTGCTTCCTTTTTTAATCGTTACTACCTGATGAAAGCGACTACCATCACTGGTTTTCACCTCACACTCCTATAGCTTAAAAGGACGACAGTAACTACCTTATTTCAAGTCGCAGCAAAGTGCTAGGCTGGGGCTTCAGCAAAAAATGGACTCTAAGTTTTAGATGATAAAAACGTATGGCGTAGGATATAAATCTTAAAGATAACTAAAGTTACGGCTGAAAACACTATATTATTACATACGGTTGATAGATAAGGACGCGTTTCTAATAGTTCCATCATTTCTTTCATCTCTCATGATGATGGGTAATGATGAAAAGTTGGAAACACTGTGCAAAGAAAGTCGCATTGGGAGGAGAGATAATACAGTTCATCCTGCTATTCATCTTATTTTTTAAACTAAATGATTTTTCTTCCAGAAAAAACTTTTTATATAAAGAAAGCATACTTACTCCAGCTTATTTAGAACAACATCTTCAAAATTGCCTAACCCAATGACTGATGCATTGAGCAACAACATAACCTATATATTAATGAATAGTAATAACATCGGAAGGGAGAAAAGATAAAAAGACACTGAAAAAATAAAGGGGGTGGTAGCTAATTTAGTTCCAATAAATGTCCACCAGCAAACAAAGTTTTTAGGTTATATAGCATCGCTGGCTCGGGAGAATGCAGAAGGGGTCTCGGAGCCCAACAAAGGCTTATTCAGCCTGTGATACACGTAAAATTCATTTCTTCAGTTAGACAGAACGTCTTCAACAGTTACAGTTGGAAATAAATTCAGACCAAATAAGCCCTGTGATAAAAGGCATAACGTGAAAGCACTCGCATTGAGAATTCTAATCTTCTAAACCACAAACACCAGCCGGTACAAGATCTTGTGCTAACAGGGATATTACTTTGTATTATCTATATTAGCTAATCCATGTCAAAAAGTTCACATGCTATGGTATACCTCTTTCTTCAATTTGGAGGCAACTTCAAGAAAATACGGATGACTTCGGTAAACCATATGGAAATCCCATTCGAAATCAAGCAGCTTTGTTACAAAGGTAACACCTACAGCTAAAATTTAAAAAATAATTTCATTGTTACTTACGAATGTTGTATAAAAAAAATTATTGCAAACATATCAATCTGGATAAATTTAACTGGTAAACAATAACTGATTTACTTACATTCATTGCAACGAATGTGCTCGTTACATGGGATTGTGCTTTCGCTTGGACCAAAACAATAGTCACCATTGAATTGTGGTGTTGGATTATCACAGTATCTTTTGGATGGAATAATACCACCTTCATTGCATGGTTGTGTACAGTAAGCAGATTGTATCCATTCTCCCCACCCTCCATGAACTGAAATGTAGAAAAAGAGAGGACTAATACTAAATTGGAAACCATCAGAAATGAATTTAGTACATTTTAGGCATCTCAATACGACTCTGGTTTTATCATAGAAACCTTTCGTTTGTTTTTCTCTTTACAGATTGTTAACGGTCTGTAAAAAAAGGATTTTGATTTTTTAGTTATAAATACCTGGTAAAAGACTAAAAATTATTTAGTTCTGACATTAATTGTCAGTAAATACGTTGTTGAAAAACTGCTACAATTTTGAGAAAAAACTATCAATAAAAAAAATTCATACTAGGACATGGGTACGGGTTACACCCATGCTTGAAGTCGATATCAGTTCCAACGCAAAATTTTCCATTGAATTGAGGTTCTGGATTGTTGCATATCCTCCTTCGAATCTGTTTGCCAAATCCACAAGTGAAATCACACTCTCCAAAACCTGACCATCCACCCCAATTGCCATCAACTAAACGAGAAAAGAGTCTTACGTGGATATGGACCTTAGTATAAAATTTTGCATCAGGGAGTTATTAAGAAGTTAGCGTTAATAGAGCTTGGCGATGAATTCAAATTAACTTTAGTGTAAAATACTTTTGGAACATAAGTATAGAGTTACTAAAAGTTAATAAAAATCACTGACAGCAACTACAGCCACTGGAAATATATTTCAAAAATTAGGCCTTTCAATTGTGTTTTGAATTTTACTTAGGGATAAACACATTAAAATCACTGACATGAAAATACAGTGAAATCTCTATAAAGCGGACCTCCTACAAGGCGGACAATGATACGGACAGTAAGTCAAGAAACGGTATGGAATGATCTACATTCAAACTCTATGTATAAAGATCTCTCTCTAAAGCGGACATATTTTTTTGCACCGATGGTGTTCGATGTCCGATTTATAGAGATTCCACTGCAATAGTATTTGTAGCAGCATATCATCACTTACTTGGACACTGAAACATGTTGCAGTCATTAACATCTCTTGTTTTTTCACATCCAACTTCCAGAAGACAATTTCGGAACCTTTGCCTCTCACCGTATTCACATGATTTCGTACATTCACCCCAAGGTGCCCATTCGTCATAACCCATCGTTTCTTCAAAAGGAAGAAAGCAAGAAAGTATGTGAAATTAATGAATAAATGAAAGAATAGAAAGAAACGAAGAGCTAACACATATTCCTTCCAAACGTAACATCTCATGCAATGTGAAGATTAAGCTTTTTCTTTGTAAAAAATAGACAAAAAGTTTTGCTGCTGCTGGTCAATTGTTTAGAGAATTAACTAACATAAAAGACGCGGTATTTCCCTATCGGAGATAAAGTTTCTTTTTGGATTCTGTACTGGAAATTGAGTTTGTACGGAATGACGTAATCCATACGGCAATATAAATAGCAATGCAAATTGGAAATAGTCCTCTCTCGCAAACTGCTGTATATCGTAAACTTTTACATTTCGCGTACTAATCATTTAACTTTTCTTTGTTTTCATGTCAATAATGGACGGCAACGACGCACCAATCAAATATTAAAACGATTGCAACTCTAGCAACGAAAGTTGTCACACTGTTTAACGAATTGGAAACGATCAGTAGAACCAAGAGATATATTTTATAGTTAAATAATATCTTCAATGTATATGATATTTCTTAGTGATTTTTTTTTCTTGCAAGCTTGGATAGTAATCTCTTAAGGTGTTCCAGTTGAAAAAAAGCATCGAGATCCTCTATTTTGGCCGGAGTACAGTATGGTTTCATCCTAAAGTAGGGTCGCCGTGACACGTGATACCATCTCCATTGCAAGCTAGCATTGTACACATACATCATACACGATTTTAGCACTGCCGAAGTACCAATTTTATAACAACAACAGAATACTTTGTTTGTTATTTCCCAGGAAGATGTGAAAAGAAAATGATTTCCTCGTTGATTGTTATTGATTGATACAGCGTGCCCCAGGAAAAATACTGCATTCATGCAGTCATTGATCTGGCATCAAGTACTAAAGGCATTTTTTTCATGCATGGTAACATAATAGCTTAATTATAAAAATATAAGAGTGTTAAAGGCCGCGTTCCACTTTATGGGAATTTTGTTCGACGATCAAACAAATGCGCTTTTTAACAATTGCGTAAACTATATTTCGCGCATGCGTAGAACACGGGCGCTTTGGTCGCCGAACAAAGTTCATGTATGTGGAAAGTGACCTTAAGAGAGTGATAAAAACACTTTTCTTTCTCCTTTTTCCATTAGGTCTGATCTGAATACAATAGCGCTCAGATACGAATACGTCACACTGTTATGTTTGTCCCTAAATCGATCACATAAGTCTTTGCAATACAATGGAAGATTCTATACAGTGCGTATCAAATATTTGTCCGCATTTCGATCCCACAATTCTTTATTTTAGTCTATTTATAGATACGCATCCGTACGCTATTCAATATGAAACACGAATTTCTCTTGTTTACAAAAGCGTTATACAGAAATCATAAAACATTTTCATGCTATGCCAGTTTAATTAAAGTTAATGGAAATGTAGCATTTCTTATGGGGCATCCTGTACCGGGTTTATGGAAGGAGAATTCTTCAAAAGCATTGCAAATTAAAACAAAAAAATACTAGATAATTTCTTTACATCTGCTAATGAAATTTTTACGAGAGGCTACTTACGACTGCTTCTTTCTGCTAACAAGTGAAAAATAAAAATTTTATAGAGCGAGAAGCTATCGTTAAATGGGCTTTTCCAGAAAAAATCTTTATACCCTATGTTGAGGATATCGGACCACCAGGGTTGCTTACTGTCACAAATTGTGGACGTTCAGGGAGTGGTGCTTTTCTGAAAAGCGGATTTCCAGGTAGTCTCACCTGTAAAAATTGACAAAAGAGTGGATGTCCAAGGGTCTCAATGCGAAAATAAGACAAATCCAGGGGGTTGATTTTCTATTTTTGGACATCCAGGGGGGTCATGATTTTTTTCATGTCAGTACATATCCTTAACATAGGGTGAACAATTTTTTTCTGGAAAAGCCCAATTACGAAGTACCTGTATCAACACAGTAACATAAACGTCTTATGCTATCACCAATGTCTTCACCGGCTGAGCAGTTTATTTTCAATGGTGCATTTAGATAACCACTGCATTCATTAGTCTCCACATCAAACGATGGATGGTATGTTTCTGAATACACAACATCTGGAGCCGGTGTACAAGACACATTCACAGTCAATGTGTAGTTAGTTGGATCACGAGCTTTTTCTATGATCAATTTTGATTCTCTTGTGTCGATTTTATTGAAACATGCAAAGCCAAGATCAATCTGTTTACAAGTTTTTTCACAATCTTGACCAGGTTCGGATAAATAATATGCTATAAGAATTAACGAGAACATCAAATTAGAAAAGAGAAAAGAAGGGATTACCAATACATAAAAAGTTATTCTGTCAACATAACTACTCTACCAACTGGTAGAATTGATTGTGCTGGTTATTTTTGCGAAAATTTAATTTTACAAAGGGTGCTGTGCCCGCAAAGCATCCCCTTCCTTGCTTTGCTACATAAAAGTCCTACTATAATTAAAAAAAAATCAGCTACCTAAACCATTAGCCTTTAATGCTTTTCAATAAAGATACAGTACCACCTACTCGGACATGGGAAGTCATTGCATGGGAAGAAATCCACAGGATCCCCTTCACAATCTTTTCCTCCACGTAATGGAGATGGATTGGTGCACCATCGATATCTATAGGAGTAACCCTTTCCACAGCTTTGATCACACGCTCCCCATGGTGTCCACTCTGTGTAATTGCCATTCACTGTCAAAATAACAATAATAAGATTAGAGCATTAATGCACTATAAATGGATGGGAATTTCAATTCAACATTTCAAACCAAGGATATAGTATTGTAAATATTCTATTTATAAAATTTACACCGCTGGGCTTAACTTGGATATAAATTTTTTTTTTCAATTATTACGTAATAACAACAGGTAATTAAAATTACACTCGATAAGTGATAAGCAATTAACAACAGTGATTAAAAATAACACTGATTTTTACTCATTAAAAGAAGAAGTAACAATAAAAAGATTTCAAACACCTATATTTTCTTTTCTTAAACTTTTTGTTATACAATATATATATATATTTGGAAAGCTTATAAAATTTGCTATCTTTAAGTATAAATTTTGCAACTTTAACCAATTAAGGGGGTTCACCTAGAAATAAACTGGAAAAAGCCTTTTTCTAATGATAACATGAGAAAATAGTAAAGTAATCGTATGTTTATTTTGATACGTCACGCATGCGCAGGCACACGTAGCGCAACCACAAGCGTTAGTTTTGTTAAAGTGATAGTGACATTGAATGACTTTGACTTTGAATGACTTTGATTGACTATGAATGAGCCCTTTGGTAAGGCTAAGGGTTTGTATTCGCTCATTTACTACTGTTTTTAGGCTTTAGACTGCCTGAAAAGCTGTAGTTTTTGTTATTGGTGGGAATTCTTCAGTTGTTTTTTCTAAAGTCGTTTTTTTGGATATTACTTTTAGAAATTTGAAGCACAATTTCTCTAGATAAGAAAAATCAATAAAACTGAAACTTTGGAACTTTTTTTCTCTTATCAATGCAATTATTTTGAGTGAGGAGGCTTGTCACTTCGTTGAATTTTCACTAATATATTGGCGCATGAATAATTAACGAGAAGCCGTTTTCCTAAAGGGACACTTAGATTAAAAGCACAGCGCGATTCATAAAAGCAGTTTAAGAATCATTTTACTTAATTGAGTAAACTATGTGCTTTAATCTAGAAAAAATCCTTACACATGTGTCAAATTATCCCTCCTTTCATATATTTCATGTCTCAAACTACCTTTTTTTAGCTATTTTACAGCTACTAGAGCTCATTAATCATTCATAAAATCAAAACTTTGACAAAAATGGCAATAAAGCAGTCCATCCTACAAACCAAGTCAAGCCACATCGCAAAAAGCAAGGATCATTGCTTTTTAGCTTTTTTCTAGAGGAACCTCCTTAAGTGCCGTTTAAAGACATATTCGTCATGGGATTTTAAAGATTTTTAAGGTCCTGGACCTCTAGGTAGTGACCCACGAGCTCTGCGACTCATGCACCAGGGAGCGATCCCTGGTCATCTCCAAAGATCCCCAAAATGATTCCCGGCACAGAAGTGGTTCAACTTTTGTGGTCACATCCCTGTTCAAACTTACTTAATTTCCATAGTAGCAAGTACATAAATGATTGGGTGAAATTCCTAAACTACAAGCTGCTTTAATTTAAGCACTTGACGTATTCGACAAATTCTTTTTAGAAAAGCTCGACAAATTATTGAAACTGGAAAGTATAAAGAATGTTGAAGTTACCACTTACCAAAGGTATCTGTCGGAGTTACCCAAATGCTGCTGTTAGGTCCAACACCATCAGAATTGAATCCGGCTATCCAAACAGAAAAGTTTGTGTGCAAAGAAAGATCAACCAAGTCTAATTCTGTTTGATTCGTCCTTGCGATTGTATGATTTAGGTGAGTGCAGTTTTGATAAAATGTACATAAATCATGGAGATCCGTTGATCGGAAGTAAATGATGTATCCTTCTAAACGAGGACCTTCTATTTCAGAATCGTCCAATGGTCTCCATTTGACATGTAATCCTGAACTACTGATATTGTTCAAAAAATAAATTTCTGGTGATGCGCTTGGAGCTAG
Organism: Darlingtonia californica; assembly: GCA_032270445.1. NCBI lineage: Eukaryota > Viridiplantae > Streptophyta > Magnoliopsida > Ericales > Sarraceniaceae > Darlingtonia > Darlingtonia californica. The sequence continues at coordinate 9,998 of JAUBWS010058745.1, read as the reverse complement.
AGAAAAGAATAATTATATGATTTTAATACTTTGAAATGAGTAACTTCAAGTGCTCTTGGTCTTTTTCGACAGTCGAGGATTAATTGAGATAAATAAAACACGACTATTAAACTTAAAATCAAATCGAATAATTGTTTACCGTTACTAGCTGTTCGAAATACAATGCCATGAAAAGTCGGCCCTGGTCCTATTGCTGTATATGCAGTAACATTGATCTCATATTCAGTATAATTATCCAAACCAACAAGAGAAAATTGAAAAGCATCTGGGGCGATTTCAAAATAACGTATCGTATCATAAAAGATGTCCCAAGGGTTTTCAATTTTATTTATAGAGACGCTGAATTTTGTGATATCACCATTTTTATCCATAGGTAAAAGGTCAGTGAAATTAAAATAGATTGATTCCTTTTCTTTGACACGAGTTTGGTTGATTGACTGAATAATACCAGATGGATCTACAAGAACAATAAATATGCTAGGTATTTTTATATGATTCTCTTTTTTTCTACGTAAAACTTCTTAATTGAGTCTTAATTTATCATCAAAGAAATAACAATGTGAGATAGCTAAATTTTTGCTACCGATTAAAGTACCACTCACAATATTCTTGCGTTTGATTGAAGGTCGTAATGTTGGGGCCACATCCAAGTGTAGTGCATCCAAAGATGGTGAAATTGTAATATGTATATGGAAACATGTCTGTCATGTTGTAAACAAACGAATCTTCAACGTTTTCATTGTATTCTACAACATCTGATAAGTAATGCATTGAGTTGTTTACCAAAATACCTTCACAGAAGAGTGAAAAGTTTCGCATCACACCGTGCGTTTCTAAGCGAGGAATTCTTTTCCATATGAGAGTTTGAAATTTATGCGATGTTGAAAGAACAGCAAAGTCTGACGGCGGCCCAGTTGGAACTAAATTGAAAAGACAATAATAAAACGTTTAGTTTCAGTAAAGTTTAATCATCTGGACACAATTTTCTTGGCAACCGACCTAGTTCATAATAATGCAATTATGATATTTGTCAGAAATTGTAAGCGCTAACAATCTCGTAGAATGTATAGTATTTTTGCCAAATCGAATCGAAAACTTACAAATTAAACATGTAACAAAAAGTTTCCATGGGAACTACAGGTTCCTCGTTACTAAGTTGAAATTGAAAATTGCTTACACATGCAATTTCTCTGTTTTAATGACTCTATACTAGTCTTTATGATTTCAGGATGTGAAATTGAATATTAAAATTGCTTAACAACTACTGCTAGGGGCGTTTTCTGTGTCTGGATAATATTTTAAGTCGCATTTCGACAACGTGACGTAGTTACATGATCAATGACGTCATCATCAAAATTCTTCCGCCATTTTGACCTTTTGTCATGTTCTACGTGTGTGCTAAGTTTTATGATAATAACATTAGTGGTTCAGGAGTTAGACAAGGGAGGGCCCCCCCCCCCCCCCAGGAATACAGAGCCCCCTAAAATGCCCAGTATAAATACGGTTAAAAATGATTTTTTTTCACTTCATGGAACCAAACTTACTGTCTTCATTTGTTTTTATTGTGATGTTGTCAGATGGTGGGCCAAGACCGACTTTAGTAGAAGCTCGAACAGTGATGTTGTGGTCAAAGAACTTTCTTAACCCCGTGATAAGACCTTGGCTTTGTATTTCAGTTCCATTCCTTGAAATGTTTATAAAGATGGGAAGATCTTCAGTTGTCCAAATTTTGACTTGATACCCAATAATGATTCCATTACACAACTCCTTTTCTGGTAAACTCATATTGATGTATATGGCAGTACTGTTGATTGCAGATCCACTAATATTTCTTGGCGGTCCTTCAGGTTCTAGTTGGAACAAAAAGCATAATTTCATAACCTGTTAATAATATCGAAGGAATTTTTAATGAATCAAAATAGCTATGGGTATTATGTAGATAGTCTTTCAGTTTTAGGATGGAAGTTAATCTGTTGAGAGATGCAATTGCTTATTAAACTATGTATCTGCCACTTCTATATTACTAAGTTTTCATTAATTTTATCAATTTTTGATCAATTATTAGTACGTTCATCACGAAAGATATCAATAGCTATAGTGGAATGTGCTTAGAATATGCTTAAATGAGTATTGTAACCTATCATAATAATGCATTCCATCGTACATATTTGAGTAAATAGCATTCTATTCTAACACTCTTTATTATATTGCATTATATTTCATTGCACTGGATTTTAATGCATTGCATTTCATGAACCTACTGTAAACACAGATTCGATTCGTAAATAAAGTGGCACTAATACAGACACTCCTTACCAGATTGATTTGTGCTAATGACAGTATGTGCAAATACTTTTCCAAGCCCAACTTCATTGAAAACTTTTAAAATTATGCTATAATTTCTATAGGGTTTCAATCTGGTAACATTGAAGTTTGTAGGCAATTTATCAGCATTCGTAAAGCTTCGAAGATTTGGGCTAGCTTCTGAAGAATTGTACTCCATGAGAAATTGAGGGTCAGTGAAGTTAACGGTCACATCTATTTGCTTCCAATAGATCATATAATTCAAACTATCCCCATTCCAATATTCAAATGGGAATGCTTCCCATAAAACCACAATCCATCGAACACCGGTTTGATAAGTGTCCTTGAAATCTGGCTTTTCCGTATCCACTATAAAAAAATGCTCCAGTTACAATATAAAGCATAGGTTGGGCGGGAAATAGATAACGAATTCATAATCTCGGCCATACTTGTAAAAGAAATTTGAGCTCAACCTTACGTGATCATTGGGCAGATTCCTGATAATTTTGCTAGATTTCTAAACTTTTTTACTAACTAAGCTACCGGTATATATTGAACAACTGATTTGCACCCAGTTTGGAAAGAAACGTTAGTAGTTTCTTTCTGGTAAAACTGCCGGTAAACTAAGGATGCTGCTACAACTCAAAATTGGTTTGCTTTATAGATATTTTGGCATACAAGTCGTTGCAAAATCTTGAATTCAGACGTGCTATTTCAACAGAAATCTACGGCTAACTGTCTTTCCCCATCTCCTACTTGCTATGAAGTAGCTGATCTAGATTGGTTTCAAATGAATGGTCAATTTATGAGACTCTCAGCCCTAAAAATATGCATTTCCATTGAGACCTTGCAATACAAATGGACTGCAAAAACGAGAAAAATTTCTCAGAGACCTAATATATTTTCAAAAATAGTATTACATACCATTTGTATTAGTTAAAAATCTTTTCCTTGCTGGTTTAGACACGCCAAAATGGCTGATTTGATAAAGTGTAATGTTGACATATCTATTTGGATGAACGTTCTCTATCAAAATGTTCGGTAAACCATGGTTAAAAATTCTTGTTTCGTTAGTTGAAGGTAACGAGATATCATAAGATTCAGTAACAATGTACAATTCATAAGAATGATGAAACGGTCGATCAAAACCAAGTGTAATATTAATAACAGAATTGTTCATTGAAACTGTACAGTCAGAATCCTCTGTTCTCACTAAAAAAACAACAACAATAAGCAATAAACGGAATAAGGGTTTTTCTCCTTTATCATTCAGTCAAATTAATTTTTTTCACTTAGTATAAAGTTTAGATTTAGTTGGAATCTTAGATTTCTTTCTCGGCGTACTCTTACAATGTATATCCACTCATAGGCGGTTTTTGGCTTCACAAGGCGCTGGAACCTTTTTTGGTAGGGGCCAGAAAATTAGTAAAAACGAGCTATTCTATGCACGTCGTTATCTTTTTCCTTTATTGTTTCTTAGCATTGAAGTGCAAGGTTCTGTCATGGTACAAACGGCGCAAGGCGAAGCCATTTTTGAAACGTCAACTGAATCCATTATTTACTTTGAACATATATCAAATGATTCTGTTCAACCGTTTTGAAATTTCAGACGTAGAACTGACTTACCATATTCACCAAGGGTTTTTGAATCTAATACACCAAATGTATATCTTCGCTGCTCTTGCACGTTTAACACGTCTGTCTTATCCCAAATGTTTCGTCCAATATAAGAAAAACTACAAAGCACTTCTATTCGTAATGAACTGGATGGAGAACTAAAGAAAAAATTTTATTTGATTGCTTTAGGAACATTATATTAGGTATCAAGAAAATATAATTTGAATGCAGTTCAAAAAGTATTACACTAATACTTAGTTTTTCCCTAATAAATTACTCTAGGCAAGTAACTGTGGTCGAATATTTCGAAAATTATATGGTAACTTTCGCTCAACATTTCTGTTTTCAGTGGAGTAAAGTAAGTGTATTAAACTGGATTTTTGTTTTGCTGTTGACACTTCTCTTATTAAAACTAAGCAAGAAATTTTAATTGTACTAATTTTATCAGCTAAAGACATTAGTAGTAGTTTTTTGCTTGTTTTGGCAAATTCATAATGTATTCATGAGTCATTTTTCGAGGTATCTTTTTCAAACACTGAAAACTTTGGAAAGACTCAAATTAATAATCTTACTCTCATTTTATTTCCAAATTTTTTAAAAGGAACATTTTGCTTCAAATGAAGGAACATTAATACCATTTAAGATAATCATTATGATACCACAATCAGAACGCTTTTGGAGACAGCATCAATTTTATTGAATTACAATGACTTCGTCGCATTAATAAACAAACTATTTCAACACAGTTGCAGTTTTTGGCTTAATTCATTGGCGGATTTAAAGGCTAGAAGTAATGGTAACTGACAGGAGAATTGGGCAAGTAGGACGAGATGACCAGGGTCATACTCATTTTGAAGAACATACATATTGCCAATAAAATATTCGTGTTATCAACTGCCTCCTCTTAGATCAGATCTGAACCTGCCAAAGTCAAACCATTTTTTTGTGTATATCTTTACCATACCTTACTGCTTTAGCAAATTATATACAGTATGAAAAATCATCCTTACACTACCTTATAACTTTAGTTAGTTCCGTTTCTACAATTTTAGTTGTTTGGTGTTGATCGATTTTTCCCTTCATATCGTCAGAGAAATAAGATGAAATCTAAAAATAGAGAAAGGAAACGATAAAACCTTCGTTTGGATTTTACAAAAAATTTCATTCATTCGTTATAAAAATTTAATTTTCTTTCATTCTTTCAAAAGTATTTTGGGTTCTTTTAATTGTTTCTCGATTTCTTTCTATCTGATAGGTGAGAAAATTGCTTGATTGCAAATTTTGTGTGAGATAATGTGAGATTGATCGATCGATCGATTAATTTCCACGTTCAAATATGCATTAAACATTGCGGTTGATACCCGTTAGGGTATATTTGTGATGAGTTCTTTTTCTGATATATTGTCTTTTTATTTTGCTCTCCTGATGACGCGATTTCTTCTTTTCATTTTTGAAATAATCAGCAAAGGTCAATAAATGTTTTATAAAGTTTGTGTATTTTGCTCCAAAGCAGTGGCCAATCCAGTTTTGTTGTTGTTTTTCAATGAATTTTGAGACCACGATTCACGATTACTAATCTAAGACATTTTCGTTTGTTAGTCGGTATTTTCTAAACACTCCCAGCGTTCGATCTTTTTTAGTATATTCAGTGGCAGCTAAATTTTGTTTCCCACCTTTGACCATCTCTCTTTGAAATCCAATATATATTGAGTTTAATTCTTTTGGCGAAGACCCAGCATTGACAGACATACTGATTTTGAACTTACCAGTGACTCCTGATACTTGATTCTAGTATCGAGTTCTATTTTGTAATTGGTGAAGAATAGTTTGAGCTCATAAAATTTACAGATTGACGATGTTATTCTGTTTTCAAGTTCTGTTCGACCAGAAGAGCTGTTGTTGTATTCGAGTTTTGATCCCAACTATTTGAAGTCTTTTGAATTTTTGATTTCAATGTCAACTATTTTGGAAATTGATTTTGGATAATCTTCTACATCACCTTTTCCTAAACGCCAATTCAGAATCAGCGTTTCAAACAATATTCATTAAAAACATTGTTCAAAAAATTCCACATCATATTTAAGTCTTCTGCTGTCCCTGCAGGTAGGATTAAATCATCAGCGTACTTCAGCCATATCAACATGCAAAGACCAGCAACGGTTTTTTCACTGTCGGAAAATGCAGAAAACGAATTCCAAGTTTCTCACATCTCTGCACAAAAACGCCTAGCACATGGTCAGCATAAAGATTGTAGCTGTTTGGCGATTCGGTACCACCTTGCCGAACGCCTGATGTTGTTGGAAAAGATTTTGATTCGCCTTTCATTTGACAAGTGGTTATTGAATACATGCTTTTCAAAAGTTGAACTACTGTTGAAATTTCACCAAAAACCAAACCTTATATTGTGGCCATGAAATCACGAGTTATGTTATCAAAGGCAGCTGAAAGATCAACCATACCTATGAAGACTTAATGTTGTTGTTTCCGTGCCCATCGGTACAGTTTCTTGGTCTAAAACCCATCTGTCCCTCCGTTAAAAATTCGTCATAAACATCTGTTATCTTTGATAAGATTATATTACACAAAATTTTTATCAAAATACTTGAGAGGGTTGCCTCAATATTTTAAAGGATCTTCCATTGTTTTTAAAAAGTACTGCGATTTCTCCTTCAACAAAGTAATCTGGGACTGCTTGGTTTTTCCATATGTCCTGGTAAAATTCTGTGGCAACGTTGGTAAAATCGTCAGAAGTTATCGCAAATTTCACAAGCTCAACAGGATTGAATATCAAACTTTGTTGTTTGGAAGACGCAAGATAGCTTTCACGATTTCTTCCCAACTCGGTGGGTTGTCATCTATTTTGTTAACGTTTTTTGGTGGAGAAAGAGGTTTTTAAAGACTGGGTGGAGTCGGTTTATTAGAGTGATCAGGATTAAAATTATTTTTTTTAAAATCATATAAACCCGGACACTTGATTTAAGAAGGTCTTTTGCAATTTTATATGCCTTTTCAATATTTCTGGCGGATGAGCAGCAGAGAATCGAGTTGCTTCGTTTCGATAGTGGATGTTTTTTTTTGAGTTCTTTGACACGGTTTTTGAATTTTTTGGTGAAATTTCGATAGTCTTGTTTTTGTTCAGGTGGTGTGTTTTTAGCTTATTTAGGAGAGAAATTAGCTCATGGTCATTGTCTCCAGGGTTAGAGGTTAAACCTGCTAAATCTGTGGAAATTGATTGAAGGCCGAATCTTTCCCCTATAAAATATTTCTGTATTTCCCGCTAGCTGTGTCGCACTTACGCTACTCTCCGTTAAAAAACTATATCACAAAGTAGAATAAAGTATGCGATTCTTCTTGCCCAATTAAACATGATTCCTTACCGCGGAGTGAATCATCGCTTGAGCAGTGTAATATTCTTCATTCTTGGACCCCTCATTCACAAAATTCAAGTCTTCTGCTCTGATATCAGCAGAATCAACATACATGTTCAATTGTGGATTCTGTCGATACAATGTGCCATCAGTTGTAATGTTACCTGGAAATTTCAAGAAGACACTTCAGTTTCTTTAATCTTACCACAATAACACATTATATGTTAACAGGATCGGTCCCCCAGTTTATTTTTTCGTGATAACTTTTGAACCAGTTATGCTATGATGCTGATTCTTTGTGACTTTTCCTAAAATCATTCTGGAAACATTTTAACGAAAAAATTTTAATTAATACAATTACTTATCTTGAGCATTAATCAATTTGTCAAAGGCAATTAATGAAAACTCTAAAATATGGTCATATTGTGTATCATTGTTTTCGTTTTATCAAGCAGAATTAACATTTTTATTTTCACACTTTCGGCATTTATTGCATGTCATCACTTTAATGATATGTCATTTTCAACAAATTTTGATTTTTTTTTATGAAACGTTTTACTATAATATATCATTTTGCTGCAAATTGAATAAGGTATTCTAACTGTAATGTTACAGAAAATAAAGGAATAAATATGAAAAATCTCTTTCAAATGTGAAATTTGGCAATAAAAGGTTTACATAAGTAATACTCATTTTAACATGATTTCATTGACTAATGACGTTATTATACAAGTATTGTCATCATTAAAAATGATTTTTATAATGAAATTATTATCTGACTATAATATTTACTACTTTCAAAAAGGAATAATTGCCTTTATAAGAAGAAATTAGCAGGTCCTTTTTAGGTTAAAATTGGGATAAATGATGACGTCATCCAAAATATTGATGACGTAATCAAATGTTTTTTTGATAAATCTCATTTTTTTTAAAGCGGTTGACGTTCATGCCAAGTTTCAAAACTTCAAAATATTTCTCTTCTCATTTTTGAGTTCTGTAGAAAGAAAAACATTGATTTACAATTCCATATCTATTATATTAAGAAAGTTACATAGGGGGGACCAAATGGTCCCCCAGCATTTCAGAACCCCTAAAAGCCCAGTTCAAATAGGGTTAACAAATGATGAACTTTCGTCGTGTCGATGTATGGGCTCTTCTGCGGGTTATTTAATGTTGGTATTTTAATTTTTCAGTGTTTTAAGCAATTTTTGAATTCGCAACATTTCAAGTTAACCATACTTTACACCGCTATATTTTACGAACTTTTATTTCGTGATTGAGCTGAAAAGTTGTTCTCATAAATAAGTCAGCTATTAAGAAACGTCATTATAACTTTATTATAGGACATTTTTGGCAATTAAGATGATGTTTTGATGCATTTTAATCCCGCAGTTTGACGAAAACAATATTTGGCGGCCTTCCGATTTTGCTCGTAGATAGATAAACAATAATTTGCTTTATTTCAGTTTCGCGTTTTTGTGGTCAAGGCTACGAAATTTTCATTAAAAATAAAGATTCTATCTGAGATTGTCACAATGCCTATGTCTTTTTGGACAAACCAGGAGTATAGTTATTTACCTGACAACATGCCCAGATACAAATGCATGATTTTTAAATCGTCATCATTACTATGAGGTAGTATTGATATTTCGTCAATTATCATATGTCCAATGGCCAGATTTGTTAGTGGTGAAGTAGGTTGATCTGGCAAAATGCAAGTTTTATCCGTAATATAAGGTACACCATTAAAATAAAGTTTCATCCCGTTTAAATCTACTCTGATGGTTACGAAAACCCATGACATTGTACGCATATCAAATAAGTGTTTGCAAGAATCTGAATAGAGTTGAATGTAGCCCTTGGTGATTTGTGGATACTGTTGTTTGACGATCTTCATGGTGATTTGACCAAGCGAAAATACAGTAACCTCCTGATCAAGTTCACTTTCACCGGAATAGAAGAACCAGAAGTTGAGTAAAAATCCATCTTTGCATCCAACAAAATTCGACACACACGGACTTTCCAACACACCAACGTTGCATTGTTTACAGCAAACGCCCCTGTTAATAATGCTGTCACATCTGTTTTCATCATTGATTATGTTGAATTGGAAATTTCCGATTTCGGCATGTTCGTAGTCAAACGATATATATAGCAGACCATCTTCGTACAGGCTTTCTGTTAGACCTATTTTTTGAAATAAAACAAACTGCAGTACAGTAACGTATCTAAGGTAGGTCGCAAAAGTCGGAATGAGAGTTAAAAATCTCTTAAATGTTATTTTCCATTTCATTGACACATTGAAATTTTTTAATGACATTTTTTCTCCCCGTTTAGTAACTCAGACCTACACCTAAATACGTCACTGCGGTAATTTTAATCCCACCGTTACAGTGATTCCGTTTTTCAGCATAAGAATGTGTGAGGGTGGTGGTGCAACACCCCCCCCCCTGGAAAAATTTTTGTCGGCAAATCCTACTTATTCTGTACTTTGTCGGCAAATTTAGACCACGCGTTCAAAACTTATTTTCGTCGGGAATGCGTTTTAAGCCAATCTAGAGGGATCAAAGTTCAAAATTTTCTCTACCGCGTCGGACCCAACCATGGTGGGTCCTCCTACGTCACAACACAGTGCAACTTCTTTGCCGAGTATGCTCGTAAAAATTATAGCTCACACTGTCGGAAAATTGTCAATATTTTGTCGGCAAA
>JAUBWS010058723.1:0-16039 GCA_032270445.1 Darlingtonia californica | reverse complement strand
ACTTTTGAAAATATTTGTCCAGTACTGCATAGGCCTAATAGGCTCAGACAATGTTTTTGTTTTGAATCTGTGCTGCTAAAAAAATTTGATTCTCGTCTGTATTTTATTACGGACCTGAGACCTGGGACCCGAGACCTGAGACCTGGGACCTGAGACCTGAGACCTGGGACCTGAGACCTGCGTTTCGAACTAGCCGTATAAAACTTTAGTATGTTTAAAAAATGTTTTAGAGTAAAAATATTATTTCGAATTCTTGATGTGACTGACTGAAGCAAATTTTATTTTGCAGAAACTTAGTTAGGTTAGTTATTGAGGTTCTTTGTCGGTTTTGAATTTGAAGTTGATCGATCGTGCAGTAAAATTTTGAATTGAATCAAAATTTTGTAACGGAAGATAAATAACTTTTTAAAAAACTTTTCAACACTAATCTGATGATTGCAATACAAATTTCTCAAAACAAATTTTTTAGAATAAATATCTGAATATCTTAACAAATAAGGACTTGCAGACACACTTTCCTTATACATAATGAAACCATTCCTGCGTAGTAATTATGTATGTATGGTGGCCGACAAGGGCATAACATAAGTATGATATTTAGTAGGATAGAATTTTTATTATTTGGAAAATTTATATTTATTTCATCAACAAAGATTTGAAAAAAATTCTAGCGAGTCTTTTCCGACTTAATCCATCATCAGGAAAATGCACAAAAAGTGAATCTATAAGATGTTATCAGAGAGCTAAAAATACTATCTACGAATAAAAGCCGTGTGAAACAAATGGTATGTGTAAAATCGTTAATTGCTATGCGTGACGAAGGTAATAAAAGCTAATGAAGGAAATAAGGTCGTTATCAGGGAATTCCGAAGTAATACCATTACGAAATGAAATTAATGACTTGGTTTCTAGAAAAGCTTCGCTATGTTTTTTTGTTTCTTTTTCAATTTATTATTATTTAGTCAAGCTAAGAAATCGTCATCTTAAATTTATTTGATTTCCCGCGTGCATGATTTTGTACTGAAGATGAAATAATAAAAATGTGCGACACTTACCTTGTCAAGTCTGAATAAAAAAAATAAAAAAATTCGTAAAACTACTACAACATGACCAACCTCACCAAAGGTCAGCTAGAGAATGAGGAATTTTGAATAAAAAGCTTGAAAAATGGATCAAATTTTATTCGATTTGTAATCAATTTCTTTACAAAATCCCTTCAGGAATACTTCGACGTGAAAAGCTTTTCTCTCTAGGGAATACCGTGTTCTTCTTGTATTCCCTAAGGGTTTTAGTAGCTCAGAAGCTTGTTAGAAAAGTTGAGATCGATATTGTAGCCAAGGTGCCAGCAACTATTTTTTGCACTGGGACATGAGATTTGTACATTATAGAAATATAGCTGAAATCATTTCACCACACAGCGTTCAGTATAAAAATGTTTCTGGAAATCCTAAAACACCAAATGTCTTGTCTCAGGCTTTTTTTAAGTAAGGCCTTTTGAAAATCTGAAATGCAATTGGAAAGCTTTCAAAAAACTGTATAAGACATTTGAGCAAATAGAGAAAATTTTTCCATCAGTACATTGGCGGATCCAGAAGTATGTCGTACAAGCCCGGAGGAGAAAGAAAAGTCATTAAAATGTCATTACACATTTTATCGATGCAAAGGAAATGATACTTTAATGGCTTTTGATATCTCCTCCTGGTTTGTGCGACATACCTCTAGATCCGCCACTGCAGTACATAGGGTGGTTCTTATCGCGTCATTTTGACACAAAGTTTTGTTTCTCAATTCAACGTTTGAACCATATGGTCCGTAATGGTACAATTCTTCATCCTTCCGAGTCTTGCTAAGGAATACAAAATCTTTTAGCAAATTTGGGGAAAATATTTGAATTTTTATAAAAATAGTTGAACTAGGGGTTTTTTTGCTCCAAATCTGGTTCCATGAAAAGTCTTGTACAAAGTTGACAAAATTAAACTTAATCGAAATTTTAAAGGCCATGACATTAATTAATGTTACTGAGTTGACCTCAAAGAGTACTATCAAAAAAATTGTTTTTATCAGTCACTGCTCAACTGTAATACACATTTAAAATTGCTAAAGAAATCGTCAAAACGTGCTGACTCAGCACTCAGTACTCGTATTTGAGTATTTTGCCCCTATATTTCACTTTCAAAGGAGGGTACCATTGATAAGCTCTGGTTTTCCGAAATCTTCCGAAAAATTCAAGTCTCGGTCTTCTTTTTGTATTTTTTTAAACCATGCGAAAAAGCTGTACCATTATTCAGCGTGTTACAATTTTATTCAGATAGTTATGTGTAACGACCCTAAATAATTTCCTATAAAAATTTCGTTATCTACCCGTTTTCAAACTATAGGATGGGTATACCCCATCTAACTATAACGAAACGATTTTTTTCAAACAAGCAAAAGAAATAAAAAAAAAAAGCATATTTATTTAGACCCTACTTAAGCTTACCGATAATTTTTAACTCGTTGGCTTTCAAAGACTACGAAAATTGCACCTTGTTAAAATTAGATATTTTGAAAGATTTCAACTTTTACATGGCGAAAACTACTTCAAAATAGACATATGAGTATATAAACAGATAGAAACTTTTCTGTAGTGGCAAAACATTGCATTGAACGATAAAACAAGAAAATTCTCTTTATCCGCAGTTAAAGAGCCCCCGTGAAGTTTTTAAAAAAGCTCTGTTTGGATGTTTTCCAGCCTATAACACGCCTGCGTGGGTCAATTTGACCAGTTTTTAGCGTTTTTGATATTTTTATGACCGTTTGATACAAGCTTTTTTGCACGACTCTCTATAAGAAACCGAGTATGTAAGAAACATTTACTAGGGAAGTTTTATACAAAAAAATTCTTTGGGATGAACTTAAAAAACTTCCAAAACTTCTAGCTTTATAGGTACAACAAACCTATTATCTTAGAGGTTTTGGCCGATATAAAATTTTAGAAGCGCAAATCAAGCAGAACATATATAGTAAATGACATGATAGGAATGGTATGTAGCCTGTACTAGACTATACTGTTGAACAAGCAAGTAGTCACATCGTGAGAAATCAAATTTGCTCAGGCAATTATGTCCCTTGCAAAATGATTAGACTGTAGTGGAATTTTAAGCAATAGTAACAGGTGCTTGCTCAAGGCTCTCCTGTCGCAGTATCTTACTTGCAAGATCGGTATGTCTTTGCGGTTGTGCTAATTAAGAAGCTTCCTCCGCCAAACACAAAAAGAGAAAAAAGAGTTACAAGTTAGGTTTGACGAGTTGCAAATTTAAGAATTGTGAATTGTGAGTTGCGAGTTGGTTTCAACCAGTTTTACTTCTTTACTTTGCTAGAATAGACTACATGTATTGCAACATGCTAAATATTATGCAGTAATTCAAAAGGCAATATCTTGTAAATAAGTATTACGCGTCGGCATTGATATTTTACAAATCAATATCCATATGCTGAAAGCGTTGTGCATAACTTAAAATTTTCTCGTGCATGCGCTGTAAGTAAAACAGTCAAATCTCCACAGGTCGCTTCTCGCCTATGAGGCGGAGTAGAAAAGTGATCTGTGGTCACCACAGTAATAACTGCCTCACAAAAAGCCGTTTCCGGTTTTTTCTCACGTATGAGATAGTCGAACATCCCGTGATTTCTCGTTCTTTTAATGCTTTGTTTACCGTTTGCCTTAGTTTGAATGCAGGCTAATTTTGCCGATTTGCTCATACGTGAGTAAAGAGCCTAAAAAGAGACAAGCTCACTCCAAAAGAAAGAAGCTCGCTATGAAGTGGTATTAGCATTAAAACTAGTAATTTTTGGCGAAATATTCTGTTTACACATCGATCAAACATGCCGGATCGATTTCTAAACTCATCCGATCGATGTCGAAACTCACCAGATCGATTTCTAAACTCATCCGATCGATGTCTAAACTCACCAGATCGATGTCTCAACTCAACCAATCGGTCTCTAAAATCCCCGAATCATTTTCAACTCAGCCAATTGATGTCTAAACTCATCCGATCGATGTTTAACCCGAATATTGCGTCAAACATGACTAATTTTGATACTAATACCGCTTCATAGAAATGTCCTCCACATGATGACAAATTAACTGAACTTAAACTTAATGTCAGAAGATCGTAACACAAGTCTATTCTGCTTTTTACAATACCAATTTTTTTATAAGTTGTCTGCATATGATTTATCTCTGGAGGTAATATACTTTGAGACAGTATCGACAAGGTTTCAAGTCCGTTACATTTGGACTCGTGAACACACGAATGTGCTCTATCTTTACTCGCCTAAATCAACATCGAAGGTATTTATCGTTGCCTTCTAACACAGATTCTGACCTACAGGCGTTCAGTCAAAATTCACAAAAGGTGTCTATAAGTATATACTTTAGATATTTGGATTTTTCAAGCTTTAGCACTTCTATTTTAAATAAATTGTTCTTGTTTACCTAGTCCTGGATATTAAATATAATTTTCAGTGTGTCAGCTGGTCAGTATTTTTCATCATTTTCTCATCTATCATTACTGTAAAAAATGATAAGTGCCAATTAAGACTATTTTTGGGTGGTCTATGGTTGAATGTAGTACACTTTAAAACAGTGTTTTGCTTTAGCGTACAACACAGCTTCTCACCCACAAGTCAATCACCGTGTCCGCGTTGGTGGCCGGTAAACTAGCTAAGGCGGGGCTCTGGCGAAAGGCGACCGTTCGACGCCTTAAATTAACCGTTCACAAAAGCGCCCTGTGGTCACCACGGTAGGCAGTTATGGGCCACCGTAGTACATAGAGAAAGGTCCTATTTCGTATTATTCAAGTTTCTATAGAAACGCTTGTTAAAAGTGTTTAGTTAAGCAAGCAAAATATTGTCTCGATTTGTCGTTCTTCCAAACACTTATAACAAGCGTTTCTATAGAAAACTCGAATAATGCGAAATAGGACCTTCCTCATACTCCTATACAAAAATTCCACCATGTGAAATTCTCAATGGTCCTCCATTTGAAAATGAAATTTTGAAGGATTTGAATTGACAAAGTATTTCATCACTTTCAAAGGGTGGACCATCGAGAACCCTTTCAACCCCTAAAATGTTCCACAGGGTCATTTTCTATGATTGAATTGACGGAATTTTTTTATGGAATCAATATTAGTACGATGATCTGGGCAAATGATCAGCTTGTAGTCAATTCCTTCCAGGTTAGAGGGGAATTTTGGTTCAACGTCTAGGTACTCTGAACAACAGCAGTATTTCGAAACCTCGTGTTCCAATGAATTCGGTTTTGATTTTGTATCACTGGAACAATCTAATATAAGACAAGATTCAATATATTTTTCGTAACAAAGTTTCAGAAGAAGAAAATTTCGCACTTTTTCAATTTCACGTTTTTAAAATATAATAATTTTTCGAAATATAATTTTAAGGCACAATACAGATAGAGTTCTGCCCATCAAAATTTGACGTCAAACTGCTCCAAATGGAACAATAAGATCCGAAACTGAGTTGGTTAATGTAAGTTGCGCTGTAAAATAAAAAAATAATAGTTTTCTTTTGATATTAAATACAAAACAAAATTATATATATTTACAAAAACATCTAGAACTATATTGATGAAATGCTGATTTAGCGAGCTTTATTCAATACTAGCAATATGTCCGCTCTTAACAAATTTGAAAATCGTTTAAAGACTTTCACAGATAAATTCCTTGAAAGAACTTGTCCTTATGGTCATTAAAAACAGGTTTTAGGGATTGAATTGTTTGTTATAATAAATAAGTTCTGTTTTAATGTGAAGTAAATTGTTGTGAGGCTTTAACATTTAAGATTTTGCAGCATTCACATTCATTTGTGAGTCGAGGTTTAACCATGTATTGTATAAAATTCTTACAGTTTGCTTATTGTAACAATAATTATTGCAATTTAAGGTAAAAAACTACCTTGTAAAAAAGCCTTTATTGATAGCGATAAAAAGTGTATTTAAAAAAAATGTTTTGTTGGACGGTACAGCCCACGCGAATTACTTACATAGTAAAAATTTGTGATGCAGTCATTTTTGTCCGCAAAAATTTATGGCCTCAAGATTATTTCGAAAAAAAATTCAAAAATGTTTTAAAAAATTTGTTAAAGAATCCTATAGCCTAGAATCATCAATTAACTCGTCCCAATCAACACTCGTCTCGTACACTTCGCGTTCAACCCATTTCGTGTAGTTATTTTTATATTTCTCGTATTATCGACAGGTTGAAGGTCTGCGGGATAATGCGCACCATTAGCTTCATAATGATGGTAATTAAACAGATCAACATTGTGACGGATGGCACATTCTTCAGTTTGAAAATCCCATGGTCGCGAATCGACATCTATAATGGAAAGAAAAACAAAAACAGTCAAAAGATTCATCATTTGATTGATTAATTGATTGCCGATTTTTTTCCACAAAAGTTCATTTGATTTTAATTTAATGTAAACGCCCATTTGGATAAGAATCCAAACTTATAATAATATAAAACTCCACGCAGACGATCATCAAAAAAGATTTGTTATAGGTATGGAATAGTCTTTGTTGAAATTTTTAATAAACCTCTGATAGACATTTGAAATATCTGGTGAAAGTTCTTGGAGTCTTGATAATTCCATGAAATCTCTGATTGAAATTTTTAGAATAATTTTATAAACCCTTGAAATATTTAATGAAAACCTTTTTCTGATTTCCTGATTTTACTGATCACTGTGAACCTTAGTTTATCCGATATGGTCTATCGACAAACGGGCAAAGATCAGTTATTTTGAAGACTGGAAACTTTAAACATAGAAATTCGATTGTTACAAATAGTCCACGCTAAGCGAAGTGATTGGCTCATTTCCCAATTGTTGCAATGATTCTTTTGTTATTAACTACTACTACAATAACTACTGCGCATGCCTCGTATTTTACGATTTTGACATATTCGGTTTTGGACGTGTACTGATATACCAGGTGTAGGAAAAAAAAGTCCGAAACAGTTTTTCGGATAGACGATGTGAACCCTGACAAAGTATCAACCAATGTTTAAAGTTCCTGGAAACGCATTTTAGCTCAACTTTATTCAAACAACAAATCAATCAAATCATTGCTTTCTTAATTCTATTGTTCTTTACACCAACCAACATAAGGCTTACCATTAGCAAATGCCCAATCATCGTTGACTCTGTGACGTATCTTATGCTAAATTAATGACATAATCCTCATGTTGCTTTTACGCCAGTTTCGTGGTAAATGTCGAATTTGTGTTTTCAAAAGCTAAAGAGAAATACGCGTAATTTAGTCTAACTTTCCAGTGGGAAAAATTGTGAAATACATTATACAAATCAGCAATATGTTTAATCCACATTAGATTCATGGCGATCTAATAGTAACTGAGCCTTGGGACTATTGGGCTAACATGCAGTAGGGAGTTATATCTAACTCATCTGTGCAGAAAGACTTGGTTCGGTACGGCAAAACATCTGCTTTAGTATAAATACGCCTTAGTCCGTCGAATGCAAAACATTTGTAGCTGGATATCTAGAAATTTTCCATATCTTAGAAGGTTATAAATTCCCAATTCATTTTCTGAAACTTCTGCTACAGTTCGTCTTTGTAAACTGAACAGTCGCTACCCAGTGGGCAAAATTAGTAAAAACCCGATGTGGAGGAGTGTTTATCTTTTTACACGGCACGCAGTCTGCGTATTGTTTATAATAAAAAACACTCCTCTACATGGGTTTTTTCACAATTTTGCCCACTGGGTAGCCACCTTAGTTTGACCTGCAGATCTCACACACATAAGTTTATTACTACAAATTATTACCCGAATAAGCGGTCCAACGTCGAACCAAACAATATTCTTTTTTCTAATTGGCTCAGAACGTTCGAAAACTATTTGGATTTCACAGAGAAGACCGCTGAAACGTCATGACAACATGATCAGAAATATCATAACTTTAACATTATCCGGTATTACCCTCGCAAACAGCTAGAACAGGCTTAGTATAGAATAATCTTCCCCTCCCCCAAGTTTTTCTAACCAAGTTAAGGAAAAATTTAGCTTGACTTGCTTTTCTTCGATTTTTTTCTCAATAAAGGTATCAAAGACCTTAATTAATCATCCTTACATTCATAGACACAAAAGACATTAACTTCTTACCTTCAAAACGTACATTTGCAAGTTTTCTTCTCGTATTCTCAAAGCACGTTTCAGTATGGGTGACGATTTGAACACCACCAACATCTAAAAACAACGAAGTGATTCTCTTATCAAAACCATAATGGTGCTACGTAAAAATTGTTCTGATAGTTCTGATAGATCGAGAGTCGATGAGACCTTTTACACATCTTCACTTTTGTTGACATAGAACTTATCAATAGTCTCAATCAAGCGATTCAGTTAACAGATTCATTGCATCTTCCACTGCCAAAATTTAGGCACGGAGCTCAGGTTTCAAGTCTCAAGTTAAGCACCCTAGACATTCGGTCATAGCTAGGGGTATGCACAGCGAAAGAGGGTTCGCCTGGTTAACTAAGCTATGCATGCGACAAAATGGATTGGACATGGTTCGTGAATACTTCCACTTGGTTAATTTCTGCAAAATCCTTAGAAGATTGATACACGAAAACAAATTACGCCAACAAAAATCTCCGGCATTTCCACCAGAATTCTCCTAAAATGTAAAATGAAAATAAACGAGAATAAGAAACATAACGCTTAAAATAGTAAAAACTAATAAAGACGAAAGAAACATTACGAGGCTGAGATCTAACCTTTGAAACAATCTTTGCTTGATATTTTTTATCAACAAAAGACAAACCTTTTTCATATGAAGTATAAATTCCGATGCCATTTCAAGTTTCATATTTGTTAAACAGGATTTACTGAGAAAACTTTAAGAAACATTAAGCTTAAATAGTAGAAATATGTGACGGTCTATGGGAAAAGGGAGCTTGGTCATTTTTACCGCGATCATACTCCACCCGCTGGCAAAAACAATGAAAAAATGTCTGTGGAGGAGTGCATTTCTGTTTAAGCCACACGCAATTTGTGCGTCACTTAAATAGTAATGACTTCCTCCGCAGACGTTTTTTCATGACTTTGAGAGGTAAATAAGTAAATTACGGTTGGCATGATGTCCCATTTTCCCATAGACCTTCACATATTAAGAAACAATGAGGCTGTCGTACTAATTGTGTTTCTTAAGAAAAAATCAAATCAAAACAAATAATCAATCGGTCAGAATGATTTTTCGTCCCACAGAAATAACCAAATTTCATTTCAGAATTTCATTAATCAATGTCATAATTCAAAATGCAAATTTCATTAAAATTTTAATTTTGATTAACACTAAAGTGAGTCAAGTGTCTTTCTCGTCAAGTGTCTTTCTTGTCAAGTCAATGACTACGAAGTTTTTTAGCAAGAAAAACTTTTCTAAAAACTTACGAGACTTTCAACCGTGATTTCACTTCTCTCATCCAAAACACAAGTTGGGAAGTTTAGTTGCGGAATGCTAAAAAATTAAAGTAATTATTATATTATGGTTTCCGAACTGAGACATGGAAAAGTACGGAAACTGTATTTAACAAGCTTGATGTATTCCACCGACGCTGCATCAGGACCATACTAAAGATTTCATGGAGAAATCACGTTAGTAACGAGGAATCGATAAGAAGGTCAGGACTGGAGAGTCTCTGAAATATTGTGCCCAAACCAGTCGCGCGACCGTCAAAACGACGTCTTGTGCTAACAGGGACAGAAGAAGAAACGGCGGTGCGCAGGTCATATTCTTCGTTTGCCGGTAAACCGACCTGCTAATATTTCCACGAACTGGGTAGAGATAGCACGGGGAATAACACGTAAGATATGGCGCAGTATATTGAAGGAAGATCCCCAAGACATGGGAATAACATGGAAAGGTGCTAAATGGAGAAAGCTCGCCCAACAAGGGACTTGAGGAACTAAGTCTAAGTGTAAGTAATTGTTTACGAATATTAACTCAGGATAGCCTCTTCAGTTCTTAATGAACACATCGAATTAGCTAATGTGCCATTTACAGATGTTGATAAAAAAGGTCTGGGTACTAGTCTAACCGCTAAACTCGCGAATTTGATTGGTGTTTATCCAAAAAAGTTTGCGTCATTTAAAGTTTAGCGCGTTAACTAAAAAAGTGATTGGCAAAGTCCACATATTGAATGCTTAGTGACAGAGTTGACTTCAGCACTCATGAATTCTTGGCTTAGAAACTGCCAAGATCCATAAAATTCATCTTATTTATCCTCCTATTTTTGTTGAATTTCATAACATTCTTATCCTTTATTCATCAAAATGATGCTGAATGCCAAAAGATTCTTGAAAAGAGGCCATAAGTGGTGTGATCCTACTACAAAAAAAATTAACCGTTTGCCGAGTATCGAGTTTACAAGGGAGTAAAATGGATAGTGGATACAAACACGTGCCTCTCCTTTTCGTAATCTTTACAGCGTGCAAAACGTCCGAATACGGGTTCCTATATGGAAGAATTTAGTCCATATACGGTAATATACGGGACCGTATTTGGTAGAATCTCACGCTGAGCTTGACTAAGTTTGCCGTCATTGCGGTTTCGATTTTCGGGGCCGCTAACGGCTGCTTTTGTACAAAAGAATTAATGGTATGTAATGGTATGTACGTACTTGTTTTTGGCTGATACATATGCGGATATATTTTGATTGAAAAATTTCAAACCAAAGGGATACAGTTTGCAAATACCAAATGCTGGCTGACAAACTCAAACTATAATCAAAACAAACAAAACCATACAACAAAAGTGACGCCACAAACCAGTTTTTCGTTAATTACCCAAGCTAGGCACAATTTTCAACTTGTCACAACTTTTTCTTAGATCACCAAAGTAAGACCCTTCTTTTAAGCTATATATCAAGTTGGTTGGTTAGATGAATATTGGAGCCCCAGTTCATGAATTTTTTGCTGATTTACTTGACGTAACCTTGAAGGCTTCAATTTTTGACTGGTCTATAAAACTTTTCCATTCCTCGTGGTTAAAGAGAGTACGCACGCGCATACATGGAAACTAAAATCAAAACAAACAATAACTTGGCTATCACAAGGAAGATCTATCCAAATAGCAATATTTCTTATACAAGGATGAAATTGAAATTGGCCTGTTTCAACGTTGTTATAATTTTAATCTTAATCTTCAGAATATGTGCTATAAAATCCTGGTTTCACGTCTTACAACTTTTGCAAAATACATAAGACACTTAAGAAATTTCAAAGCAACCACTCCCAAAAGTCAATGTCGTTGGTCATTTCATCAAATTTCAAAATTCATTGAACTGAAGCATAGGCGAAAAAAGAAGTTTTGGAAATGGAGAAATCCACAAAGTCAAAATACTACAACTTCTAAAAATTGACGGTCTATGGGAAAGGGAGGGTCCGAATCAGAGAGTTTAAATGCTTTTAAAGAACTTTGTTTTACTTAAAAACTGTTGCTGAAACATTCAGCTTTGCATTTTTTCTGTTTTTCTAGGATGAAGCTTTGCTGAAACTTAAAAAAGGTTCGCATTTTGCGAAGTGCGAGTCGTTAATTCGTATTCTGAAAGGGGACATAAAACCAACCATAACTTACTTGTTTACCTCTCAAAATCATGAAAAACGTCTGCGGAGGAGGTCATTTCTGTTTAAGCGACGCGCAAATTGCAAATAGAAATACACTCCTGTGGAAATCTAGTTTTTATCATTTTTATCAAATGTCTCATTAATAGTATAGATGGCTGTGGCATCAAAAATATGGAAAATCATACCTGATAGATATGGTTCACTTTCAAATGCTTCAACAACAATAAAATCAATGCTGAGATCGATTTCACCATTATCTCCTAATAAATAAATTAATCAATAGATAGATGTTTAGTGAAGCCGTGGCCGAGTGGTTAAGGCGCTGGTTCCGAGTTCGAACCGGTGCGAGGCTTTCGGTAGTGAATTTCAACAATCACTGTTTATTTTGTATGGTGTTTCCAGGAAGGCAGGACCCTCATTGATAGCACTTCATGAAAAATTTAAGAAGCTATCCTGGGTTAATAATCATATCATATATCATATCATCATATCATATATATTATATCATATCATAACTTTACGCGGAAAGAATTAAGGAGAGAAGCTTTTTTGTAAATGAGTCGTTTGAGTCTGTGTGGCTTTCAATCACCTTATGGCAGTCATTTTTGAAAATTGGGAATCAATTTTTAAAATACTCTACTATAATGGAAGTCAAAGATTAACCACACGGTTTTTTATTTTTAGAAAAGAAATTACTCCCTGACAAACAAATGCAATTCAGGCTCAAAGTATAAGTGCAAAGTATAACAAATTAAATATTTTCTGAAAGCATATTAAATTTCATAAAACAAAGTTAAAAAATAAATTTTTTTTCTGTTGCTATGGAAACATAAAACATATAGAAAAAAACAAAATGGCGGAAGGAACTGTGAAAATAATGAACATTTGGGACTTTAAGCCCTTAAAAAGATATCTTTTACCCAGAGCTGTCTATGAGCCTGTTATTTGTTGTTTTCTAACTATTTAAGTGTTCAAAATGGCATCTAAAACCTCTTTTGAAAAGAGTTATTTCTTTCTTCGTTGATTTGAGAATCAATGTTACAATGATTTAATTGGTCTATCTATGTTTCTATGCGACTTCAGAACTGCATTACAAAGTTTCCGGGCATAAATCGTGGTAGTCAGCTTAAAAATCCGGATTATAAAAATGGGTTCATATATAGGTCATTGTCAAATTTGTCATACAATTAAAAATATAGAATAACTAATAACAAAATATATGGTTAACCAAAAGAGCCCAAGCCCTACCTCTATTCACAAGAAAAATATCTTATCTTAGGTAATATATGATTTATCAATCTTACAAAAAGGAAAAAGACATACAGACATCGTATCTAATTATTTCTTGTCCGGAATACGGCATTTTATGTGATATTGTTTTGTCAGGCAAACATAAGAAAGAGTAAATAATATCCAAATAATGTCCAATAAGGCAAACGGAAGTAAGAAGAAACAATGTCCAAATAATTTCCAATGGTGCAATGAAAGAAACAATGTCAATTTCTGGTACATTCCTTGTGTCTATTGACGTCAATCCCCAATTGCATTGATTGTAATACTGTTGCACTGTTAAAAGAAGAGGAAGTTTAAATGTGCGGACCATGGGACATAAAACCAACCATAATTCACTTGTTTGAGTCTCAGACTTGATTATATACTTACCGCACGGTTTAACGTGGGTTTTTTCCCATATCCGAGGGTTGCACGCAATCAAATTCATGTCTGGACGGTTTAACGGCCTCCCATCTAGGCAAATGGACTCCTGAGCGACCTCCAGATCAACGTTTTTGATATTTATATGGTTTTCCACGCATTCCGCCCATGACTTGCGTGGTCTACTTTAAAATTTGGTCTTTTTAGTTTCATTTATTTTTACCCATCAAAATCTTGAAAAACGACTGCTATTTCTATTTAAGCGACACAGAATTTGATTTGGTGATTTTGCCAGTTGGTGGAATATGATCGCTGTAAAAATGTCAGACCCTTTTTTAGAAGAAAATTCCTTAGGACTTTCGGACGCTGCCCCTCTTACTTTTCTCAAATAAAACGTTTAATTTCATCTGAAAATCTTAAAACTGGCACCTACGTAGGGGTGCTGCTTGGTTATAATAAATGCCCTTTTAACGGACTCTGTTAACGGACGCTGCCTGAATGTATAAGTCTCCTTTTCCCATTGAGCAACACAAATATAATTCAAATATCGTTCAAATAAGTATATCTAAAATATCTGCTTTTCATGTTAGTATCAAGGCTATAAAATACACATTTTCTATAGTAAAATTGACGTTGGAAGTTGCAGCGTACAGTAACCAGTAGGTTATTTATAGAGATCAATGACGATCCACTGGAATTAGGACCCTTAAATTCATTTTTTTAACCAACGCGTTGCTATGGTAATCATGTCAATGATTTCATAATATTTTCCACAAAATACATAATTTAAGAAAAATTCGAATAATTCGAAATTAAGACTTAACTCTTCTTACTTAAAAAGTTATTTAGGAAATCTGGCTCGAATAATGTTTAGATCAAAAGATACTCTTACTTGAAAAAAATTTAGGTCGGCACCGTCCGATAGTCCCACAAGAGAGGACCTGTTGAAAGTTGCAAGTTTATCTTATGTTGTAACAACTTCAACATCAAAACTTACGGCATTTCTGGAGGTAATACATCCGTTAAAATGTTAATGGATTCTGTTTTTGCTTTTGCTGTCGGTGCTGAAGCCAGCAGAATTTTCAAAAGTGCAATCTATTGAAAAAAAGGAACAGAAAAGAAAGAAAAGGTGATAAAACAGAATTCTAAGCTCAGCGCTCTACCACTCGGCCACGGCCCCACGAATAAGGTACATATCGAAAACACACGTGTATCTGAATTCTCTATATGAATGATTGTCTGCGTGGAAAGAAAATCTAACAAATTTTCCTGAATATGAAAATAGTATAATTTCATCATGGATTGAAATATCCTACCATATATTGTGGCAGATTGGGCAGCAGAAATTTGTACAGAATTTCAACGTTCGTCACTGGCAACTGTAAAATCCCCTAGAAAAACAGAAAACATATACGCATGAATAGTAGTGGGCAATATATATATATGGAGGAGTGTTTTTCTTTTTAAAAGGCGCGTAGGACCGCGTGCCGTTTATATAGGGAAACTCCACAGGGGTTTTTTCACTGGAAAGACATCAGTTTTTTAATGCATCGGCGATATTTTTAGGGATAATCACGATTATTGACTGAACCATTATCAATAATGACAATGTCAACAATCAACAATGTTCGAGAATACATAAAAGAAGACTCGGACAGGCTGGAACTGTTTAACTTTATGGGAAATAACAAAAAATTATTTGAAATTTGAAAGTTATTCAAAAAGCCAGGAAACGGGTTCAGGCATGAAACAAAAACAAGCTAATATGTAACCATTAGGTGCGGTGCAAAAAGCGAGAGGAGTCAATGTAAGCTCACAAATTAAACAGCTTGATTCATTCAGAAGATAAAAAGAATAACGAATAACATTTCATCCGTACCTTACTGAAGGGTCTATCTACATGTTCATCTTCTTGTTTAATTTGTACTTCTGATAAGGGTGTATATACATGCTGAAAAAAACAAATCAACATTCATTCAAATCGTCTGATGATTTAACTGCACATTGTGCAATGATGTATGATAAACAAGAAAAGAATGATTCTGATTTAAATATGTCATTTTAGCCTAAGTTTGCATACCTAGTGTGAAAATGAGAAATATTACCCACTTCATATACTGAGAAACAAATGTTTGGTAGGCAGTCACTCCCACCTGTAAATTTTTCTGATCAGGAATATGAGATACAGTAAGTGACTTACACTTCGAAAAACATCCAATCCTTCGATGATAGAGGGTGGTAAGCCAGCCGTAGTTGTTGTATCACTAAAATCGATGTTAGGACTTATTCAGCAAACGCTTCTTCATTTCCTTAGGACTATTATCGATGAGAATCCTACACCTGTAAAAGAACTATACGAACTCGCCAGATTGATACTTTTCCCAACTGAGGGTCTAAAGGTGTCATCTCAGCGTCTTAACTAAGTGTCCGAAATATTATTCAAGTTGTCCCATTGTTTTGAGAATACAAATGCGTAGACAAAAATGTCTTTTATAAGAATGGCTATTACAGCTAGTGGCTAAAAGAATCATTTTCTTATTCTCGCAAGTTATCACTGTGTAGTAAACATATAACGACCTGCCAGTTTAGAAGACAGAATCTGTCAACTTCTATGGCATATCCACTTTTCGCAATAAAACCATGCAAGACCAATCATTTAACAAAAATGAAATATTGGAAGAAAACCTTACTTGTGAAGTTGAAAACCAATGTATTTCATTCGAACATGATTTAAA
>JAUBWS010058679.1:0-16052 GCA_032270445.1 Darlingtonia californica | reverse complement strand
TTAAATAGGATAGTGAGTTTTTTCATATTCGTTTTGCATTTCTTTGGTTGTTTTTTTTCTTTATTAAGAAATCATTCCACAGACAAATTAAAGTTCAAAATTATATCGAAAGGAAAATTCAAGCAAACACGAAGCATATACCTAGAATGATGACGAAAGATGTCACAGAGTGCCATGAATAAACATGACTTTTTGATAAGTTAGATGTCCCAGTTTCCTTTATATGGACCTTAATATTTCGAGCCCTTGTTAAAGGTTGTACCAGTCAGCAACTTTCACTTTCACTTTCTATACATAGACAAATGAGAAACCTGATTCTAAATATCTCGCGAACGAGTAAATATATATATATATATTGTAACACATACCTTCTAGCCCACTGACCAGCTCTTACAACACCAGATCCGTGGATAATCAACATTAAGCGGTCACTTTCGAACGCGTCATCACTGTGGAAGATAAAGCCACGCGCATCTTTTGACTTGGCGTTCAGCTATTAACAAGATTAAGTCGTTAAATTAAGATTCTATTGTATGATCTAAGAGCTTAGTTGAGCTGTGGCCGCGCGGTCAAGGCGCTGGACGCCTAAACGAGAGTTCCGAATTTGATTCCTTTGCGAGACTTTCGGTAGTGAAATTCGCTAATCACTGTTACTTCTGCATGGTGCTCTAAAGCGTTTCCAGGAAGGCAGGACTCTCAATGATAATAGTTCACGAAGACCTGAAGAGGCTAACCTAGGTGAACAATCAAGTCATTCATTCATTCATTAAAACGCGAGACATGCATCAGGGAGTGAAACTTGCTCACAAAATAAACTGAAAAATTATGGGAGTATTCCTGAAGAATTTTGAAACTGGGTGAAGAAAAAGGTGTTTTACATGTGTAAAAAAGGGAAGCAGCTTTAAAATTTCGGGTCTAGGCAAGATCGATAAGATCAATTTGCATAAAGCTTCCGAAAGTCGGGAACGGAAACTAATTAAAAAGTACTATAGGTGGAGAAAATTTCGCGTAGACTTAATTTCGCGATTTTTTTATTTTCTATTGTTTAAAACAATAGAAAATAGGTGAATTGCTTCCTCCTTCAATCTTTTACAGGCCAATCATTCGATATTATACATCGAACTTCCATGCATACTTACCGGTATATGAAGTCTTTTTAAGTTGGTCTCTGTTTCTAACAGATAATATACGTATTGGTTAATTACCTATGGTTGAAAATAGTATATGAATTATTCACAGAACATATTACAGAAAGTATTATATTATAGAAAAAGTAATTTATCACATCTATACTAAAAGAATTGATGCCTCCTTGCTAAAGGCAATATAAGGAACGGATCAAGGGTAAGTACAATAAAACAAGCAGTGATTCAGGTAATGGAGTGGTGCCCTCCCTCCCCTAAAACTCCGTGTAATGACTAACGAGAAGGGAGCTTCGGTCGCCCTTGCCTTTGATTGAAATACTATTATAAAATTAGTATTGAACATTGGCTTGCAAGTGTAGCGGAGATCACAAAATACACGCTTTATTTTATAAGAAAACAATTTATAAGAAAATGAGCCTGAATTATGCCAAAATGCTAAGAAAAAGCTAAGAAAAATCTCCAGCCTGAAATTTCAAATCAGGATTAAGAATGAGAAAAATCTCAGCGTCAAAATACGTAAATTTCAATAAAATTTCGGCCTCATTTTCATCGATAGGCTAAGAAAATTGAGCTTTTGCTCAACAAACGTTTTCTTATAAAAAAAGTGCGTACGACCTATACAAAGGTGCAATGACATCAGCTTTTTGTGGTGACTAGCCACGTGCTATAGAAATGCATTTCACGAGTTACAAGCTTTTTTAATAAAGCAACGCCTTTTATTAACTCAGTTGTTCTCAGGTTCAAGTGTTACTTAGTTCTTATATTAAGGACCCAATTTTTCTTTAGTTTATACACATCTCAGTTACTAATATTTCTTTTGTTAATTTTGAAGTATCTACATAAAATGATAAATCATGAAACTGGTTTGTTCTCATTTTCCCTGTATCACTCAATTTTTTAATTCTTACAACTGAGGCTAAAGGGTGTTTCTTATCTGTTGCTTAAATATTAGTTTTTTTTGAGCCGATTGTTGCTTATAAAACAAGCGTGTATGATTGTTGATTGAATTGGTAGACACTATTTGAAAAAAAAAAGGGAGTGATCGGCGCAATTATATAATCAAATCAGATCACTGGAAGATAGCAACAAAACCTTATTGAAAATAGTCAGTCACTGGTACTCTCAAGTGACTAATTATACCAAAAATGCTCCATTATGAAAGAAATAATGGTACGTTTGATTTGAAACTTTCACCATGTCCTTATATTAGTCGAAATCGTTATTTGTTCTTTAGTTCTCAAATACCTGGAATTCGTATATTACAGACAAGTCTGTAAAGTACACGGCAGCTTTGAAAACTGAACAAAAATGTCCAAAATCACAAAGCCTTATCAAATGTGAAATTTTAGTTCAAATTTGAAGACTGTAGGCCAAGTCAACAGTTCAAATGACATTTGGGCCTTCTTTATTTTGGTCTGAAAATACACACCTGTGACAGATGGTCAAAAATAATTATGTATCGCGTGTCACAATTTGCTAATACTAAGTGATTGTCAAAGTTTTGGAGCCATAGACATTCGCTACTAGAATTTAAAAATTCCAAATACCGAAAACAGGTCACTTTTTGATGACGTCATAACACATGATGACAATATTTTGATAGAAGATGATATTGCACACTTGCTAAATTTCATTAAAAAATATTAACTGGTTCAAAAGTAATTTTTTTTTAACTACCCAGGTGGGGGGGTTACGATGCCTACACTTGAAATATATGGTTTTATCACAATAATTGACATACTTTTATAGCTATCCAGAGAGATTTTTCACCCCCGCCGTGTTTATTAGGCACCTAAGAGTTCTAAGTACTACACAAAACACTGATACATTCTGAATACGGAACGATCGATAGGACTAATACTCGATACCTTTCCAAGATCTTCATATCTTGCTTGATTATCTCTGTGATTGGGGTAAAAATTGAACTCAAATTTCCCGTTCGTCTTGATATCGCGGAGCTCGCCATCTGTTAAAAAGGGAAAAACTAAATTCACAGCAATCAAACTCCTTCTTAATGGTATACTGGGAAGAACATTCTAAATTTTTCCTAATTTTATTGATTAAAAAATCGTTGGAAGGTATTGGCCTAATCCCCAAAATCGATACCTTAGGAAATATAAACGAAATATAAAACGTTTTATATATGATTTGTACGTTTTAAATTCATTAGAGGTTTTACGATTATTGGAGAATACTTGCTGTATGGAATTTATATGCACCAGTTCATATAGATTCCACCCGCAATACAGATGTGGAAAGTCAATGTAGAAAGTAGAGTTTAATATTTCATTTAAAGGCATTATTTCCGAATTTAAGTTTAGGACAATTCCGACCATTAAATATACAGTTTCTCATAAAAGGATAGCACACCAGGCCAGTAAGCAGAGGTACATACCGATAAATTTGTATCCAAAACTGTTCAGCTTTTCTTCAATTGTTGGTTTTCTGTCTAAAGATTGCTTTGCATTACTTTCTTGATTCGGAGGTGGCGATCCAGGCTTTTGTTTATATGGTGTTTGCGAATTAGTCTGTTTAGGCTTTTTGGCCGGTTGAGGTTCCTGGGGCTTTGGAGGTGGTGATTTCGGTCTTTGCTTTTGTGGCGTTTGTGAAGGAGTCTCCGTAGGAGGTGGCGATTTCGGTTTTTTCAATTTCTTCGCCTGCTGTGTTTGACTCTTAGATTGTTCTTTCTGTGCTGGCGTTTTTAGGGGCGGAGAAGTTCCCTTTGGCGGTGTAATCTTTGGCGTATTCTGTGTTTGCAGCGGGTGTGTCGTTATCTCATCAAGTATTTTTCCAGTTTGCCTTTCAAGTCTTGCCTGCTTCAATGGAGGCTGCTGTTTCAGAGGAAGTGGTGATGGCGAGCGTGTTGACTTAGATGGCATTTCTGATTCATTGGCATATTGTTCCGGTTCGACTGTTGTCGAAGCATCATTGCCGGAAAAGACGGAGAACAAGGTCCTTGCAGCTAAACCTATAGCGGAATAATGTACAACTTTTCTTGATGGCAAGCACCGAAGATTGTATATTCGGAACATGTTTATGAACATTGCTCAGAAACAGGCTTCAGTTACAAACAACTAGAAATCTAAAAGAAAAAGGAAAACTTACCATTCGTTTAGACATATCTTTCCGTCGGAGAAAAGTTTAGATCGTGACGAAAATTTTTAATCTCTGAGGAAGTATTTGAAAAAATTGACCGAGTGAAACAACTTTTCCTCAATAACGTAAGCATTGAAATCCTCACATATTTTCGCGAATCAAGGTCCTTAAAACTGAGCCTATCGCTTTTCGCAATTCCAGATGACAAGGATAAAAAACATAGCTACTTAAAGTGCATTTTTAGCAAAGTATCAGTTTCATTGAATCATATTTTCGCAAATTTGCCCTCTATTTGAGCGAAGACCCTTATTCCCTTAAGACAGATTAGTAATAGTTATTGATGGATTAGTGTCTGTTTGCATCTACTGTCTACTATTCCATAAATATGGTTTTCTAATAAAACTGGTTAAAAACAAACCTATAGCATAGATGAAAGTCTGAAACATTCCTCTTCCTTGTCCTTCTGTTTCTCCTGCTCCTGCTCTTTCGCCGTCAGCGTCTTGTCTTCCTCTTCTCTTTGCTTTTTTACTCTTTTTTTTTCCTTTATTTTTATTTGACGACATCAAAACTATACAATGAAACAAAAAATGTAAAGTAAATGTTAACATAAACAGCACATCATTTTAGGTTCACGCTGTGGCTCTGCACTGGAAAACTCATCCATAGTTCCAGCGCTTGGCCTCACTGCTAGATTAAATGTTTCTTTTTTTCACAACATGTAGCCTCTTATTAGCAGAGTTTATCTTACTCGGTGCAATCAATAAACGAACCTTTTTAAAAATGTGGGTTTAGTTGTACGCTTATTTGCCTTGACATATCATATCTCATAGACCATCCAGGTCTTAATCTAGCCAAGCCTGTTTCAAGGTTTCAATATACTTGTAAACAAGGGCATGAGTTAGTGAATCAACTTTCTAGTCAATAACTTCTCCAGCTTCTTCCGTATAATTCATGCTCTATATATATGAAATTAAATTATTTATAATTCTTGGAAAAGGATATAAAAATATCTAAATGTAAGGACTCTTTAGATTAAATTTCTCCATTGCACTAAGCACTTGCTTTTATTAAAAGCAAACTTCGCAAGAAACCGCAAAAATAGAATAAAAACTGATCGTCGTAAGCTGAGGCGTAGTCCAGTTGCCTCAAAATAAGGAAAAAGTGAAATGGTCTCCTAATACAGTATACAGTATATTTTCTAAGTTTTAATTAAGAACTCACATATTATCTAACCACTGTTATTATGCAAAAAGTTGCCTGAATCCAATACTTCAAACTAACTTAGAGCGTTCCTTTTATATCACCCGACAAAAGAAAACATTTTGAGTTCTAATCTTAGGCAATGCTCAAACGACCAGTCTTTACATACCAAGATAGGTTAAAAATAAGTTCAAGGAATAGTTTAAGCTAAAACCAAGCAATAAAAACTAACATAGAAGGTGTACAAATTTCCTAGACATAAAGCTGGTTTTCATTTTCTTCATTGCACAATGTATTCGGGAGGCAAGTTTAAAATAATCATCCTGTGAATAAAGTCAGAGTTCTAATGTTTCAAGATAATAAGCCGAATTATTGCTTGGATGACGTTACAAAAGGTAGTATTAACGAAAATAGTTGATTCTGATTGGTTTAAATACAGTCAGTAATCTCGCTTACGCTCGGTCTTTACCATTGCCCTCGGGCTTTATATTTCTATTACGCGAGTAAGCGGACAAATACAGAAAACTGACGTTTCTCGTATTCTGATTGGTTTAAAATTACGTCATAGCAGTCTGTACTTATGGAATAATAACTGTTTCGGAAGGTCTGTACGGCGAAATATTGCCCGCAACCAAAGTACAGACCGAGCTAGCGCCCTCGCAAGCTCGGAGCGACACTTTTGACGTCGGTGAATATTCTCCGCTATTGTCCCCTAAACAGTTAGTATAGGCTTAGTACTGTCGCTCAAATAGTTATTATCCTATTAGTACTACTGAAGAATTTACTATGAAATACGTATTTGTTTTCGTAAAAGCCTCTGACCAAACCTTCTCTGTGCTAGTTTATTTCAAAAATAGTTTAAAAACTTGGTATAAACATAAACTTTGCAGTATAAATATAATCACATCCTGATTGACAGTAAAAATCCAAAATATATAAATCGTCTTTATTTGTAAATATGATTAAAAATCTTAATAAGGTACACTAATACACGTTTCCAGCTCAAATACTATTACTTATATACGTCATTGGAAGTGAGAAACAAAATCGAAAAATGAAAATTTATCACGATCTATATTTCTTTTTAAAATGAAAAGTCGATATATATTTGATAGCGCTCCTCGCCAAAGGTTTTCTTGCTTTCGTATAACTTCCAATGACTTTCGCTATTGTATATACTTTCTTATCTTGTGTAGCTATTTTTTTCTTGCTTTCTGACCCTGCGGAGCTATTTTACTCTTCGGTTTAAAAGATTCCTTGCTCGTGTATATACATTCCGAGTAGTATCTTTTTCTCCTTCAGTTCAAAACACCGACACTTTCTTCCACATCATTCAAAAATTTCCAATTGCGTTTGCTCGTGTACATTATCCAAAAATTTATTTCTTCTTAGGTTAAGAACATCGGTACTTATGGACTAAAGCCTTGCCAAAACTTCCTAACTTTCTTTCGTGTGTTGATTTTCTTTCGTGTGTTGATTTTCCGATCATGTTTATCTACTTTTTCTTCGGTTCGAAACACCGGTACTTTATTCCACGTCTTGCTAATGCTTCCTTGCTTTCGTGTATTTGTGCACCGTGCTCAATCTGGATATCACACAATGCTTTTAACGGTTTCCTTGCAATCTATAAACAGCCATAAAAAAGTACTGTCAATGACACTTGAAATCCTTCACAAGAATGGTGACCAAAAAAAACAAGCGTAGAATTTCAGTTTCTCACATTAAAGAAAGTTCACATTTCGTATAAATTATACGTGTTTGGAATCGAATTAAAGGTTTTCCGAGTTTATTAAATTCTATTTTATGAAATTGAAGGAGTTCAAATAATATGAGTACCTTAATGGATAAATTTCACGTGGTTAAAAATTCGCAATTTTATGGGGCCTTTCGCAGAAATCAATCCACACAAAATTTTTCATATTTTTTTATATTTTTTCATAAATAGCATTAGGAAAACAAAGTATAGACGCAAATATTACGGCTTTGTTCGAATGATTAAATTCACGCAACAATTTATCCACGCAAATGTAGTGTACATACATCGATAATATCTGGATTTTGTTCAATCTGCGACAAAGCAATTGCAACAGCTTCTAAAGTAGAAACACTATCATCAGTTGGCTGTGTTCTAATGACAAATTGACTTCGCCAAGAACCTGATAATTTCACCTGTTGAAAAAAAAGAAAATATTGTAATCAGTTAATCATCTAAAATACCTTGCACTAACAGGTGTATTCATGTTAGTGATGGATAGGAGTTTAGTAGAACTATGAAAAACGTTGTTTTAATACTTTTCTGCTATTAAGCAAACACAATACTTATTGATAACAATTTGTTGAAATTTACCTAGCCGGTTTAATTTGAAAGGACCTAGGCACACACCTTCTAGTGGGCAAAATCGTTAAAAAAAACTATGTGGAGGAGTGTATTCTATTTAAACGGCACGCAGTCCTGTTTGATTTAAATATTTAAAAGAAAAACACTCCTCCAAATAGGCTTTTTACCGCTGTATTGACATTAAGAATTTTTTTCAACAGCAGCTTGGGGACGAAGTTGAACCCAGTCCGGAAAGAAAGTGATATTGAACATAAACAACTTTTTAAAATAATAGACAAACTTTTGGTAAATCTGCAAGGAATTTGCATTGGTGGTTGATGGATCTGGCTTCTCTCCATGTTCCATCCAATACAACTAATTGCATAGGTTCACCATTTAACTGATCAACAAACTCTTCAACAGTCACTGCTAGGAATAAGAAGAAAATGAATGAATTAGAATACTCTGATTATACGTTTTAAATTAAATGTCCATGACCCATTTTCTCATTGCATCTCAGTTAAGAAAACATTTCGTAGAATTCGTCTATTTCTACTATCAATAATATTTATAAAATTCATCCTTTCACGTGCAATACTAAGAAATCAAATGTCAAACAAAATAACAAATCTCTACAGATAAGAGCCAAGTAGAGAATGCGGTGACTGTATGAGAAAAACCAATTTAGACACATCTTAATACTATGAGAACATTGCCAACAGCTTTCCTTTGTATATCACTCTGAGATACTTCTAAATACTTATTGAACATGTAAAAGTGTAATTCTTAGAAATCAGATTTCATTATTAAACAAACAAAAAACAAATTTCTTCATATGAGGACCGAGAAGAGGAAGCAACTGGTTGTGAGCACAAAACCAATTTAGACACAACTAAATATTTCAAAAAACATTGCCAAACTCATTCCTTTGTTCACCATTCTTTTACGCCTACTTTATACGACCGCATTAATGTCGCGTTGAAAGAAATTCTAGCGGCCTGCTCATAAGATAAAAACTACACTGCAACTCTTCATACGTACAGGCTAACACACTTACATTCGACATGACATTGATGCCGCCTTACAAAGCATGCCTTAGGTACTCAAAATGACATACCATCTCGTGAAGGAAAAAGAACAGCAGTGTTTTTTTGTTTACAAATCCGATGAATTTCTGGGAATTTGGATTCTGGAAAGCGTTTCCCTCTGTAAATAATACATCTATCCTTGGGTAAACATTCTTGTAATAATGGGACCGTGGTGAGCTGACGAAAGTCTTGCTAAAATATAATAAACAGGCAAAAGTTTTGTATTCGTACAGCCAAATAAACTTCAAATATTTTTGAGCGCGTTCTGTGATTATAGAGCTGAAAAATAACGGACGATCACCGATCCACGATTTGGAAAAATTGATGACAGTCTAGAATGTGCAGGAAGTGTAAATTGGTTATACATGCCCTACCATGCCTTTCAGACATTAAACTCGAAATATTTACTTGATTCCCGCTGCCCCTTCATATGCTATGTGAAATTTTTGGGAGACAAAATATCCTGATGCCCGGCAGTTTAAACAAAATTTTGTTTACAAAAAATAAGTTTTAAAAAAAAGCAAATAGTCTGATCAGTCCATTGAGAGTTCGAGATAGCGGGACTCGACTGTATATTAACGAAAACTTTAATCCCAGAAGAAAGAAAAATCAGCAAGTTGAGGTTTCTCAATTAGGGAAGATATAAGAATACCTACTTCTCTAGGATGTTGAAAAATATGGATTGTTGTTGAAATTTGTACAGGAACAGTAGGAAATGCAAAACAAACGCATACACGTTCTGGTCGACTAAAAAAAGAGGAGGTGTTACCAATCAATCTATTCATAATCAGCTTGCCAACTAATCAAAGTGTCCGATTGATTAGAACACAGGCGTTCAAACTAGGTCTGGCACCAACCTAGAGGATGGTCATGCTGTGAGACAGCTTAATTCAGCATGATTAGGCCAGGCTCAGCCTCAATTGACAAACTTTGTGAAATCTATATAGAGGATAGGTGAATTAAAGAAAGAAATATCTTCTACCCTAGGTCTTGCTTCAAATGTCAAAAAATACACCAAACATACCTTATATACACCAAAAATCGGAAAAGCAGGGGAGGTGTGTTAATTTTATACAGTTGAAAAATTGGCGGACCATGGCTTTTAACTTAGTCAGGAGCTTGGTGGATGAAGTTCCCTCTTAAACTTTACACCACTGGCTAGCAAAGTTATCAAACTCCAACGGTAAGGATATGCTGAAATAACAAGAAAAAAAATCCATATAAACATACTTGCAACGTTGGCAGAGTTTTCTTTTTGTAGTTGTTGGTTTCAATTCGTCCAACTCTTCAAAGGGAAAGGATATTTCCCCTTCTTCATTTTCCATTAAATATCGTTTTTTATTGTGTTTGCAAAACCACCTGAAACAAATCAAATAAGTTAATAATTTACGTAAACGGGGCACAACGGGGCTCAGCTTCTATAAAGAGGTTTCATCTCATCTTAGAGAGCAAAATTAACTAGCTTCGCAAAGGGTAAGGCAGCTTGAAAACAAACTATTTTCACTGAGAATTAAACGTTTTTTTAGAAAAACTTGGTCCCAAGGTCTGAAAACGCTTAGTTGTTGAGATATTGGCCTTTAAAATGTTGTACTTTTACCACCCGCCCGCAGTTGACTGGTAATGAAAGAGTTATATTATAGGAACTCTCTTCTAGTTTCAGAATTGGTCCACAAAATCAACAAAAATACTCTTAAAACTTTTGCAGCACCACAAGGAAGATCATGGCTGAGCTGAGGACCAAAAAATCCGTCAAGGGCACTATTTAAAGAGAGACACTTATTTGAGAAGGTTTTTTTTGTAGGTAAAAATAATGTAAACTGTGCATTGATAATGGTAGAGGTAAAAAGGCCTAGTGAAAAACTTGTTTAAAGGAGGTGAGCTAAAATTGTTTACGAAACAGATATGGATTAGTTTATTGTAATGAATATTTCATTGCCGATCTTGAGAAAGAAATGTTTTTATTCAACAGACCAACCTAATCACATGAACACCTGTAAAAACATCAGCTCGTCCAGGCTAAAACATTATTTCTACCATTTTCGAAATTCTTCACCAAAGGAAAGGATTATGTTTCAAATCATGTTTAAAAATCCTCCTTAATCCAACCAATTTATGCTTACAGCTACGTAAAAGATCCAAAAAGAAAAATGATCAAATTGAAATTTTAAATGATTTAAGTTTTAAATGGTTTAAGAGATAATTATATATAGAGAGGTTTGAGGTTTAAGTTATATATAGTAAAAATCTTGTGTACGTAAAATGTATATACAAAATAAATAAAATGATGATTTGAATACTTAGTTATGATACTATAAAAAACGTGTATCCTAACCTAACTTTATAATTCAAGCCTGGAAACACAAAAAAATAGTATTAATAGTATTAATGAAGTCATTAATCAAAATAGCAGAAGCCCAGATTCCAACAGAATACAAAGCCTAAATTGGACCAATGAAATAATTTGTTCCAAAGTTAGATAGTGAACTTTTTAACGGAGGGTGTTGAGCCATGGGAAACAAATTCAAAATTTTGGGATGATGCGCTATACACATATTAATAGAAAAGGCATTCCTTGTCAAATAATTCCTGGCCAAAATGGCTAGACTTTCGAGTTACCTACATTGGACCAAGAGTAGCGTCTAGAATTAACGCTACACAAGCTGTGATAAACTTCACCTAACAATAATTCTTTGATTTTGCACATAACGAAAGATCAAATATCTAACACAGCATTTAATCCTTTAGCCACCCTTATCTGGCCAGCACATCTATAGCAAGTTCACGAGACTATTTTTCGTCTTTTGTCCTTGGAATGAAATGTTAATTTGGCTGACAACTCTAACTAAATTTCTAAGACACTAGCCTCTAGGACATTTTTTATTTTAACCAATGGAACTGTTTTTGTAGCAATACATTTGTCGCAAACCCATTCCGCGTAATCTTCTTTGGTCAATAAATGGTAAGCAATATCTGTCATCCCAGCACATTTTCGATGGTACCAGAATTCACAACCTGCTTCACACATGATTGCCTCGTCGGTGTCAACAACTTCCTTGGTGCAAATACCACATGGATACATAACTGATTTGAGATTACTGCTATCACTGTCTTCAGATTGTGATCTCTATTAATAATAAATGAATTATTATCAGATACGTTGTGACTGGCTTTAATTTAGCCAAACCTAATACTGCACTAGTCTGGGGTAAAATGTTTTTGGATATTATCAGACTGGAGCCCTTGGGCAAACTATGCGTCAGGGAACATATAAAAAACATACCAGTGAGAATAAGCCTTCTTCTATAGGATCAGACTGGTATCAATGAAAGATGGAAGAACAGAACCCATCCCGGACAATTTTTAATGGACCCATAAATTAGTGACAATCTAGAGGAAAACCAGTACACAGGTTATCGATCTTACTGATTTTTATTAGTATCATCACAGTAAATAAAGTGAGTCAAGATAAGGATTAAAATTTCACAATATAGAATCATTATGTTGCTGCTACTGATCAATCACACTGACTAGTATGATCAGTATAGCCAATACTAAAAAAATCCAATTTGAACAAAATTTAAATTTACATTATGATATTTGCAATTGCAATCAGTAGTATGATAGTTTTCCTGTGGAACGTCACATTTTTGTTGCTCTCCCAAATTTTATTATTTTAGTTATTGCCAGATTTGGCCCGAAATACACATTTTGATAGAAGTTAAAAGGAAACCACTTGTTCTGTCCAGGACTTTTGTAATCAGCTTTGTATTTATTAATGTGAAGCTTTGAGATGTCCACAGCAGTTGGTTCTAAACTCAGGTCCCAGGGTTCTGGTCCCAGATCTCAGGTCTCAGATAGAACAGAACAGATTCTAAAGATTTAAATTGTTGTATCACTGAGATAACAATTTCGTGTATAGATGGGCATGCCAATCAAGTCAACCTGGAGAGTGTTTTAAAAAATAAAGACATTTATAAGACGATAAATTTTTCATATCAAAATGACTTCGGTTTAAGAAAATATTATTACAGTAATGACCAATAGCACCAATTAAAATCACTTCATAAAAAAATTTCCTTGAATTGGGTATGATGTTGTTGCTATGAATATATAAAATGGATGTTGACTTGACCACATAAGAGTGATTCATTGCTATTTTAGAAAGACAATAAAACACAATAGATTATTTCATAAACCATGGCATCTAGTGAATCCATCCATTAAAAATACTTTATCATTTTGAGTAGTTTTTAAAAAGCGATTTAGTTAATATAAATAAAGTATGGACCAAAATTGATAAAATAAAATTTGATACTATAAACTTTATCGGAATACAAAATTGATAAAACTGGTAGATTGTAATCCATTTTTAAAATGCACGTGTATGAAGACAAAATTTCTGCACATTTTAATGTTTTATTCCATAATTTTTTATTGGTCTGTAAAACACTACCTGAGGACTTGAGACAGGACCTGGGACCTGCGTTTCAAACCAACCGTGTCCGCAGACATCATAATATAATTATTTCTTGTCATTATTAACTTTGTACCTTTTTGCTCATTCCTTTGCGTTTCTCTTTGGCCCCTTTGAACTTTTTTGCTTCTGGTTCTTTCCCATCATTTTTTTGTTTATGTTTTTCTTTCTTCTTGTCTCCTTCTGATTTATCTTTGTCTTTTTTTCCAGACTTTTGTTGATTTTTACCAGCCTTTCCTTTGGTTTTTGTATGCTCTTTCTCTTTGGATTGTTCTTTAGGACCTTCAACTGGTTGTGGAGGATGTGTTTTTTTACGCATCTTCACAACTTCAGATGGTGAGAGAAGATCAGTTGAGTCAAAGTGTGGCTCTCCTTCATCTTTTGACTCCCCTGAAGCTAAAAAATATCAAAAGGAAAATTAACTCACATAAAGGTTTTGCAAGCTGTCTTCTAATTCGATTTGTATAAATTGATAAAAGATTTATAATAAAATGCCAGATAGAGACTGATATTTATTGTGGATGGTCTCATTAACCCAGACCTGTTTAACAGCTAATCGTTGTTTCTAGGAGAGTTGATAGACAGACAAATTTGTGTCCAGACGAGCAAATTGGTCGAGTACAGTCTTCACTAAGTCAGTCCAGCTAGACGTAGGATAACTGATATTAAGTCAGTGCAACTTGACATGAGGGGGATCGAACTAGCAACCTCTTACACCATAGCATGCCTGACATTACCACTGTGCCACTGTTCCTACAATACATGAACGTTCTAAGAGGTAAATAAAAGACACCGATCCAGGGAATAATCTTGTATATGCTCATTGTATCTCAAAAAATTCTCATATTTTTTTTCATTTTGTGGCTCTTGGAATACAAAGAAAAGCAAAATCAGTATTTAAATGTATCCCCTCTGTGTCATTCAAGTTACACTTCAAAGCAGATTGATAAGCATAAAAAGATAACTCTTACTTCGTTTTTTTCCTTTCTTACGTGGTGGCATTGATTCAATTAAATGTGTTAATTCTTTAA
Source organism: Darlingtonia californica (assembly GCA_032270445.1). Taxonomy (NCBI): domain Eukaryota; kingdom Viridiplantae; phylum Streptophyta; class Magnoliopsida; order Ericales; family Sarraceniaceae; genus Darlingtonia; species Darlingtonia californica. The sequence goes on along the minus strand of JAUBWS010058679.1, from coordinate 1,701 downwards.
TTGCTTGCTATAATTGATTAATCAAAGACCTAAAAAAGACAACATAAAAATTTACCATACATACATATTTTCTGTAGGTGTTTGTCTAGAATGTTTGAAGACTATCAATAATGAATTTCAATCTAAGACATCAAACATTAATTAGAAAGTACACTAAGAATGTAATTGTTCCAGTTTGACAAAAAAAGAAAATCAATAATGCCCTAAGATAAAAATCTAAGGTTTCAGTCACTTTCCACCAATTCTTATATTCATAATTATATTGTTTCTCAGTATGCATATTAGTTGACCTGTGAAAGTGTTTCTCACCTCACCCTTTGCCCCTTGTGCATGCTCGTGCATTTTATGTAGCACACGTGTATAAAAATGTAAAATTTTACCACTCAAACAACTGTTATAGAGGACATAGCATCATACACCATAATACGTTATATTTCCTAACTTCTTTTTGTTTCATATAATATCAGTCGCAGAAAAACACTGAAAAGCATCATGTTATTTCTGTAACTAAAAAACCTGACCTCAAAATTATATACAATAGTAGCAAAAACATAAGATGAAAATGGAACAAATTGGTGCAAGTTAGGTGTGACCATTTGTGATTTTTTACATTGTTTTCATAAAAAAAAAAGGAAATAACAAAATTGATTGTTTGCCTTTGCTTTTACACGCATATATGTAGGAGTACTTTAAGATGCTAGATGCCCTTATGTAGCTTCGAGCTAGGTTTGAATAATTTGATTAAGCAACATTGTTTTTTCATTGATTTTCTCTCCAAAGGAGTCAAGACACTTGTTGCTTTTTTGCTTGATGTGCTCTCTTTCTCAGTTTCAGAATTTCTCCACAATTAACATCTTTTGAGAACCGCAATTCTTTCTTATGGTGAGCTGATAGGCTGAAACATCTCCCTATCCAAGGTTTACAATCACTCTTGTGGAAACACAATGAGTTGATTTACAATATGCTTAGCTGATGAAACTTAATAAAGCCAAAATGCACCCTGTGCTCTATATAGTGAACCATTATAGCTCCTGAGCTAGGTTTGAATAGTGTGATCGAGCAAGATTGTTTTTCATACTATACCATAGCTGTCAAGCTTCCCTGTCCTTAAAATGCAGGAGATCTGGTCTTGCTGATGCTTGCTTACCTGGACCACTTATAAGTCCACACGCAATATGGCTGTCAACTTATTTTTTATGCTCAACCTTTTTTTTTCATTTGATTTTTTCCCACCAATCACAGCAGCTTACGCCGTTATCTCTGATAAAAATTTAAAAAAGTCAGATTTTCCTGATTATTCCCAAAAAAATTCAGATTTTCCCGATTTTCTATCAAATATTAGGATTTTCCCGATTTTCTAGCAAATATTAGGATTTTCCCTATAAAAATTCGGATTTTACTGATTTTTCCAAGATACTGTAATCAGGATGCGGGAGAAAGTTTTGAAATGCGAGAGTGATGTGGGAGAAACGTTAGAAATGCGGGAGACTTGACACTACTGCTCTATTTTTGAGGATAAATTCTATTATGAAAATGGTAGAAAGCTAGATACAAAAAGTAGAAAAGGAAAAAATTGAACTCCTTCTCCATATAAATGCGCAAACATGAAAAATAATAATGAAACTAGAGAATATAGCCCTCCTGTATTAATGTATATAGTATTTATGTCTTTAGTTGAACATTTAATAAAGTTAAAGAACT